>RJWJ010010338.1:0-47273 GCA_004363605.1 Indri indri
CCAATCCAGCAAAAGGGGCTCACTGCCGTCCAAGGCAGTCCATTCGGTGTCACTCAGCTATGATTGTGATAAATTTCATTCTTGTACTATATAAAAGCTTTTTTCCAGGTGGTTCTCCTCTTAGTGCCATAAAGTGTAAACCTAATTCTTTTTCAAATGATAACCCTTTACCGTGGTAATTTGTTTTAATTATAAAATGAACAAAACTCTACAGGAAAGAAATGGGCATTTTTCACCTTTACAGACTCATTTAAAAGGTAGAGGATAGGGAAAAACAACACTGAACTAGGGAACTAGAAGAGCTGGACACCTATTTTGGTCTTCTCATTGATTAGCTGTATATCACTTATGCACTCCAGATCACATCTGCTAGTCTTACCTCAGTTATTATGAGGGTCTGATAAGATGGTGCATAGAAATGTCTAGAAAACTAAGAAATGTTGTCATATGGATCTAAAGAAGTTATATTATTGTCCTGTGTAAAAGTGCTGTGGCCAGAAAAGCTGTCAGAATGACCTTGTTTCTCAATACTCATACTAACATAGCATTTTGTTAATATTAAACTGAAGATACTGAGATCTGTCAGTAGCTGATAAAGTCAGCAGTACATCTAGTCTTTTCTATTTCTTAACCAGGGGAAAAAATCCAACACACGATGAATGGATAAACAAAATGTAGTATATCCATACAATGAAATCTTACTCTGCCATAAAAAGGAACGAAGTTCTAACTCTAACATATGCTACAACATAGATGAACCTTGAAAACATTATGCTAAGTGAAATAAGCCAGACACAAAAGGCCACATATTTTCCAATTTCATTTAAATGGAACATCCAGAATAGACAAATCCATAGAGAGAACATAGATTACTAGATGCCAAGGACTGGAGAAAGGGGGAATGGAGTGACAGATAATGGGTATTGTGTTTCTTTTAGGAGGAAAAATGTCATAAAGTTGATTATGGTGATGGCTGCAAAACTCTGACTATGCTAAAAACCATGCCATACCTTAAATGGGTGTGCAGTTGTATAATATACACATTATATCTCAACTTAAAAGTGATAATAAACTAGTTCAGGCTAGGTGCTGTGGCTCACACCTATAATCCTAGCACTTTGGGAGGCCAAGGTAGGAGTATTGCTCGAGGCCAGGAGTTTGAGACCAGTCTGAGCAAGAGTCAGACCCCCTTTCTACAAAAAAAAGGAAAAATTAGCCAATGTAGTGACGCATGCCGATAGTCTCAGCTACTCAGGAGGCTGAGGCAGGATTAATTGCTTGAGCCCAGGAGTTTGAGGTTGCAGTGAGCTATGATGACACCACTGCACTCTAGCCTGGGCAACAGAGGGAGACCCTGTCTCCACCGCACCCCCCACCCAAAAAAATCTGGGAGTTGCAAGAAGCTGTTCAATGAGGATGACTTGGGGTTTTCTGTTCTCCAAGGCTCCCTCTCCTGGGGAAGCAGAGTAATGCCACAGTGAAAGAGGCACTCAATAAGGGAGACTGTGGCGTCAGTCACTCTAGCCTAGGCCCAACATGAGCCTTCTGTAGGATGACGTTGGTATGGCCTTCATTTACTTGAACCATCACTACTTCAACATCCAGACTAACCAACAATATACAGGATGGAACAATGAAAAGGATACTGAACTGAGAATGCAGAGACGGGGGCAAGTCACTACTGAAATTTATATAAGTTAGGGAACTGATCTATAAAGCTGCTTCCAATTCTTATATTCAGTGTGAATGTAACTGTGAGACCTTGCATAAGTTCCCTCTGAAAGATGAGTTGTCATTTGCAAAAGGGACATAAAGAATCTTAGGCCCTGCCTCCCTCAAAGGGCCACTATCAAGAACAAATAATCTGGCTGGGAGCGGTGGCTCACACCTGTAATCCTAGCACTCTGGGAGGCTGAGGCAGGCGGATTGTTTCAGCTCAGGAGTTCGAAACCAGCCTGAGCAAGAGCGAGACCCCGTCTCTACTAAAAAATAGAAAGAAATTAGCTGGACAACTAAAAAAATATAGAAAAAATTAGCCGGGCATGGTGGCACATGCCTGTAGTCCCAGCTACCCGGGAGGCTGAGGCAGGAGGATCGCTTGAGCCCAGGAGTTGGAGGTTGCTGTGAGCTAAACTGACGCCATGGCGCTCTAGCCTGGGCAACAGAGCGAGACTCTGTCTCAAAAAAAAAAAAAAGGAACAAGTAATCTAAGTAACTTTCTGCCAGCTGTAAAATCAGATAAAATCTCAGATATTTGCATTAATCCTATGGACTCACATACTTTTCATTCCTTCAAAAAAAAAACAATTTTTATTTCACTCTCTATACAAAGAAACAGCAATGAAGCAAAGCTGTTTCGGTTTGAAAGGTCAGCACTGAAGGAATGGAACCTGGTACTGAGTTCTGGATTCTAGGTCAAGATCATTCACTGAATGGGTGAATGATCTTGGGCCAGCCATTTCCCTACCCTGGTACTGTTTCTCTGTCTGCAAAACCAGGCAGTTGCTCAGCGGGATAATCCTTGAAGCTTTTCCAATTCAAACGCACTTAATGTTGGGAAAGCCAGAATGATTAAACACCCTCGCCAGGCCACCATGTGCACTTCGGTACCTCCTACCTGCAGACCTCAAATCACACATCATATACGCCGGTAGCTCTCGACGTGCACGCCCCTTATTCCCCCGCGACCGCTCAGCTCGGCTCCTCAAAGGCCCCTAACGGCCTGCAGGACTACAGCGAGGTGGGCGGTGTTGGGAGCAGCAGGGAGCTGATCTCAGGGTCACAGCCCAGGAGGACACTCACTGACTCGCAGCAAGGCCACGTAGATGAGGAAGTTCCGTATGGAGGAGATCACATCCTCGCGCATCTTCCGTTTCATCTCCTCCGGGTCCAGCTTCGGCGCGAGGCCCTCGATCCGGAACATCGCAACTCTAACTCCACAGCTTTCAACTGCCTCGCTTTGCTCTTGCCAGTGGCCGCCTCGCGCCCGGAACTCGGCCCAACTCCACTTCCTGTTCCCGCCTCTCGTTTCCCCGCGCTGCAACGGAAGCCTGCGAGAGACAATCCGCGTCCTGACCGAGCTGACGTGGAGAGGGGCTACCTGAAGGGGGCGGCCGCAATCTTCTTGACGCAGACTCGGGTTCTTACCCCCGCACCCCCAAGCCCGCCGCCACGTTGTTTCTTTAATAACGTTTGTCCATCCTGGAGCTACGCTGCCAAATGCTTTTATGCCCTGGAGGGGACTATGCACATAGGTACCACCATAAATGATGATAGCTAACTTTTACTGACTACTCCATACAATTGTACCCCATGAATTAGATATTATAATCTTCATTTCCTAGATGAGAAAATTGAAGCACAGAAATCTTTAAAACAACAACTTGCCCAAATGTGCTTTAAAATACCTCAGGGGAAAAAAAATGTTGAGGAAGAGTGATGAAACAATATTAGCAAAATATGTAAAACAACTTAATCTGGTGATTAGTACATCATTTTATTTAATTATTCTAATCTTTCTCTCTTGAGTATGTTTGAAATTTTATGTTAAGTTATATGATAGAAGTTTTATGATAAGTTAAAACAAAAAGAAGATGATGAAACTTGTCCCAAGTCACACAACTAGTAAATGGCAGAGCAGGGTTTTATAACTGGTTAGGCCTGTGGAAACCCAGAGACAAGAGTTTTTAACATTTTCCATATTTTTGCTGTATTCTCATTTCTGGAGTTAACTGATCCTTACAAATTATTATATTGGCCCAGTGATACAGATGTATAAAGCGAGTTTAAATGTGATCAACATTTTACAGATGAGGAGGAGGCTCAGAAACCAAAGTCACTAAAATCTAAAGTCATTCGGCTAGTGATGTGCAGGACCAGGGTTCTAACACAGATAATTATAATGTCAAATTGAGTTCTCTTTCCCCTCCCTGCACCCTCCCGCTCCTCTGTTAGTCTTTAACAGTTAGTTCCTACATGGATGGACATCCCTGGAGTCAGAAAGTTCGATGCAAATCTGGTTCGATGCAACCAGATATCCTGTCACAGACTCATCAAAACAGAGTTAGAAGGCTGCTGCCCCAAGTTATACATGCCAACTAGCCATATATAATTCTCACACATGAACCAGATGACTGAATTGTGCACATAATCAAAACCAGAATGTTCTTTCTTGACTGCACTTTACATAGCAACAATGGATCTTGGATAATTTAGAATAGTAAGTTGCTACGGGAGCAACTGATAATAACTATAAGCATTGTCACCCACTTTCCTGATTGACAGAATGTAAGACGCTGGGACAAGAAAGGGAACCCATGTTTATCCAAGCTTTAGTAACCTCTTGCATCTATAATTCATGCAGTGGAGAAGCAGAGGCAGCTCTGGAATAGGAGGGGCTGATTTCTAAGGAATAGTCTCCAGCCAACCCTTCTAGACTATTTAGAAAACCTATGCTGATGTTGGAAAGCAGCAGGGGCTGTGGAAAGAACCTGCACAGGAAACCTGGACACAGGACCTCTAGATCTGGCACTGCCACTAACTAACTAGCCATGTGATGAGGGACAAATCTCTGATTTCACTGCAGCTCCATTTCTCTAGTTGTAAAGGAAGGGCATATGATTAGATGCTCTTGAAAGTCCCTTCCAGTTTGAACAGTCTATGCATTTTTAAAAACAATCCGTGTATTTTTAATTCAAATTGTGTCATCTAGGACTGCAGTCTGTGGCCTGTTAAGGACCTGGCTGCAGAGCTCCCCCCACCCCATGGAAGGAAAAATTGCCTTCTATGAAACCGGTCCCTGGTGCCAAAAAGGTTGGGGACTGCTGATTTTTGGTACATGTTATTTAATTCTTACAACAGTCCTGTGAAGAATATACTAGGACTTTCTGGTCTGGAGTGTATGACTATCGAAGTATCATCAAACGTGGTCAGAAATCAAAACAGCCACTGTGTGTGTTTTCTATGATAGGAAGAATGTAACAATAAGGCATATCTCATCCATCTGAATAGTGAGGCAAAACAGACTGGAAAGGAATGAGTTCTTACTATGTGAGTCTAGTAACTAAAACCCCTAAAGTTGACTGAGTTTAGATAAACAGTTCATATGGAATTATCAATTTATTTTTTACTGAGATACTTTTGAGTAACTTGCCCAGATTCATAAGAAACCAAAGAGTGGAGAAATTACCCAAAAATCATGTTTCTTGGTGAAAAGAACAGGTTTTCAGCATTTCAATTTTATCCATTCAATGCTAAATTAAAGCAGCACCTTTTTACCTGGCAGGTGATGTGGTGGCAAATGGCTGGCCTATTAAACAGCAACATTATTCTCATAACAATTCTCTTGGAAAGGTCTGGTGCTTGCCTACCTATGGAGATACAGGAAGGTAGTAGATAGAAATATGAAGCTGCTGTGTCTTGGGGTGAGGAATTGGCTTTGGACATAGTCTAGGAAGGTAAACTGTTCCTGACTCAGAAATGTTCATTCTGCTGAACTCTCTCTTCCCCTCAAATGGCTCCTCTAGTTACAATGGAGGAAACTCATTAAAAGAGATTAGGTTCCTTTTTGGGGCTTTTAAAAAAAGTGCTTATTTATTTGTTTGGCATGTAGATGGTGGTATTGTCCAGTTACAGTGGGTTTAAGTGAAGCAAATTGAGAGAACGTGCTTCAGGAAGTCAACATTGGATGGAGCTGTTTCACATCCTGGACCCCTAAGTGAGATGATGAGAAGGTAGGGTCTAATCTTTAAAGTTGCCTGGAGCTCTAAAATGCTGTGATTCTGTGTTCATCCTTCCTGTTCTTCCTATGTAACCTTGAACTAAAGGCTAAGAGCAATGGATTTACTGTGATTTGCCATGAAAGGCAAAAATAAAAAGTATGCACGCATAATTTAATATCGATATTTGTATTATTTAGTCTGATCACAGAGGAAATGGAAGCTGATGTCATAGCCTGTCTTGTTTTCCATTTAGATCCCAAGAGGGATTAAGGAGCCATTTCCTTTGCCTCAACTTCTCAGACAGTATTGTACACAATATTTCAGAAAGTGCAACCTATCCATAAGAGAATTAAGTGCTTTAATTTTCATCAGTGGGGAGGAATTTGTATTTGCAGGGTCAGAAAATGACTGATGACTCATGACTGGGGAATAAATCCAAAATAAAATCATAGGAACCTTGTGATTCCTAATTTATAGGGAGCTACAGGCTTTGAATATTGTTCAGACCCCTTCATTTGGCAGATGAGGAAGCTGAGGCCCAGAGGGAAGCTAAGTTAGGAGCAGAGCTAGCTGGGACTAGGGTAGGTCTCTGGGCTCCCAGTTTAGCACCTTTGCCCATCATATCTCGCTGCTTTTGTTACTTCAGCTGTGAATATTCTCATTGACAGTCCTCCCCTCAGAGGTAAAAATTGGAAGAATGGGGTGTTAAACCCCGGTTTGGGAGGGACGGGATGAGGGTGGCTGCTATTCATCAGTAGGCTGAGGGCAGTCCTTCTTTCCACATTTCCACACCCACCATCAGTAGTTAATCTGGACTGCGTTATTATCCTGCTCCACACCTCTTATTCCTCATTCCTTCAGGAGATGAATATGGCCTGGAATTCCTATTAATAAAATAAACTTGACTTTGAAGTTCATTCAGGATCCAAGATGAATGAAACAAAGGTCAGGACAAAGAGGGGACACTTGGACTCTCAATAAGAGTTGCTCTGTGATAGAAGCTAACCAGAGTGCTCACCTAGCAGAAAGGATAACTTAGTTTTGGAAATTACTTCCCAGCAAGAGGCATCTTCAGGAAGAAGTCCTTTTGAACATTAAAGGAGGGGTAGAATTTTGATAACTTTCACCTCACTGGCATTTGCTTTCTATAATACCCTGTTCTCTGTTCTAATTTTTAGGACTTTGTTGTCTGGATGACTTGTGAATATTTGATCTCTTGCCAAGTAGACTGTAAGCACCTCAAGTGTAAGGAAAATGCTATCACTCATTCTTTAATCTTCCAAAAAACTGAAGACATGTATTTATATATGGTGAAAACTCGGTAAGTATCCCCTGAGTGAATGAATGAATTTCATGTCCACTAATGTTTAGAATTTAAAAATTGATGGCTTTGTTTATTAGGTTGAAAGGAAATTGTCTCCCAAAGAAGAATTTATCCCAAATGCTACATAATTTTTTTATGTAGTTACTTATTTCTCACAGCTTGTTTTTATTTGGTTAAATAAAAATTATTTAAATAATTTTAGTGTATTATAAGTGAAGTTAAAGAATGAACTTTAAAATGTATTTGATTTCACTTGTTTATAGCAATATAATTATATAAAATCCATAACACACTTTTTTTTTTTTTTTTTTTTGAGACAGGCTCTTCATGGCCCAGTCATAGTTCACTGCAGCCTGGAACTCCTGGGCTCAAGTGCCCCTCCTGCCTCAGCCTCCTGAGTAGCTGGGACTACAGGTGTGTGCCACCACTCCCAGCTAATTTTTTTTGTTTTTGGTAGAGATGGAGGGTTGCGGGGGGAACTTGCTATGGTGCCCAGGTGGGACACGAACCCCTGGCCTCAAGCATTCCTCCTGCCTTGGCCTCCCAAAGTGCTAGGATTATAGGCATGAACCACCATGCCTGGCATCGTACTTTTAATAACTTACTTTTTTAATAAAAAGTACATGTTTATTGTAATAAAATTTAGAAAATATGGAATTATACAGAAAAAGAAAATAATCGCTCATAATTCCACAATCACTGTTGACATGTTGGTGATAATCCTTTTGGCCTTTCTTCTTCTATCAGTTATATAGCTTTTGCTCTCTCTCTTATATGTTTGTGTGTGTATGAATGTGCATGTATATATATCTACACACTCATTTATATATGTATTTTTATAAAGATAGAACTATAGTATATGCTATTTTAATTTGAATTTTTTATTACGTGATATTGACTATCTTCCTATATCTTTAAATATTATTCTAAATATGATTAATGATCGCTGTATGGTATTCCAGTATATGGATGTGCCATAATTTATTTAACTAAAACTCTTCCTTTGGGCGTTTAGTTGTTTCCATATTTTCTGTATAAATAATACTTCAGGGAACATCCTTGTAACACTATCTTTGTGCACACTTAAAAATTTCCCTGATAATTATAATTATTACCTTAAATTCAGAGTTCACAATTTTTCCTAATGACTCTCTTTTTTCTGAGGAAAAAAGCACCCTCTGGCCAAGTTTGTAGGTGTCAGATCTCTCCACCTTTTGGAACTACGAACAAGAGAATGGGAGATTTTGTTTGTTTTTAGAGGGGATTCACTTTCTTGTGCTAGAAGTTCTTACTATTTTGCAGCAGGAAAAGTAAAACATAGTAAGGGATTAGTTTATATTGAGAGTACATACTAATTTCTAGCCATCTCCCTGAGGAGGTTAGAGTGTTGATATTGCCACCATTCCCATTCCATCCCATTACACAAAAACTACACATATATGTTATAGAGATGTGCATATACAGCTGGGTATAGTTTCTTGCCTTTCAATAATAATGTAGTGCCTATAGTATAATAGGTGCTCAATTAATATTTATCAAGTGAAAAAAGGTGAAAGAAGGAAAGAAAGAATCTTTCATTGATTCAGTGATTACATATCCACCTCCTATACTGTTAGCTTGCTGTCACCCCATGTCAAGCCCCCGTTGAGAAAGTAGGAAGTGAACTCCTCATTTTCAACCTCCATAAGAAACAAAGTTAAGGCTACCAGTATCCATTCTCCACACTGTCCCCAACATTTTCAGGATGACATATCTGTCTGATTAAAGACTGAGTAAGATACCCACCATCTCATCTTAGAAAAGACACAGAGCTTCCTAAAGGTGGCAATATATTTTTTGTTGCATATCACAGTTAAATTGCTATACCTTGTTTGTACAGATTGTGAATAAAGAAACGTGTCAATTGTCTCTTTATATAATATTTAGAATTCATTTGGGGAGAATAATGGCCAGGCCTTGTTCAATATGTGAAACCTATTTGAACCATTTTCTTCAGAGGGTCTCTCAAAATCTCAGGTCTAGAATAGCCTAAAAGGCCATCCAAGCTTTCTCTGATGCTTGGCCCCCCAGATCCAACATCCTTGCTCCTCCTTGGCCATCTCCATTACAGACAGCTCATCATTTTCCTGGGCAGTTCTGTCCATCTTTAGATAGGCAACTCTTCTTGTTAAGAGTCCAACCTGCCTCTCCATAGCATGTGCTCAGTGGCCCCTGTTATATCCTCCAGAGTGTCAAATGCAAGTCTTAGCATTCTTCCTCATGGTTATGTAAGCTTGTGTATAAGCTTGGGCCTTCTTGATGCTTGTTTTCCCCAGGCTAAAAATAATTTTTGCAAAATTCTCATAAAATTTTACAATTTTCTCTTACAACATTAACTTCTCTAGTTAACAATGATTGATTTACTCTGAGCTGTCTGGCCCTATATCCTCTCACATACATGTACAAGCACACGCACACACACACATACCCAAAAGAGGACATTTGGGTACCTGGTCTCTGGGACTCAAAGCCAGAGACTCTTTATTCCTTACTCAGAGATCGTCCTTGAACAAGAAGGGTGTGCCTGTGCTATCTCTTCCCTCAGGTTTCTCACAGTGGTGAATGGCATTCTCTGGCCACTCATTTTAGTTCTTGGCATTTGCACTGTGAAATAAAGGCTGGCTGTAGGGAGTATTTAGGAGAGGTAGTGTGGTTGTCATAGAAAAAGCATGGGCTTTGATGAAGGTTAGATTTAAATTCCAGCTCCTCTATGAAGTTGTTTTGAGACCTTGCACCTTCTGTGCTTCTATTTCTTCATTTGTAACAGAGGGATATAGTATCTACTTCAAAGTGTCGTTTAAGAGTTAAATAAAATAATGAACTTAAAGTGCCTGGCTTATGGTGGACATTTTATAAATGGTAGCTACTACTAATAAAAAGAAACAAATTTTCAGTAGAAAAATTATGGCTTCGTCATACTCTAAAAGGAACAGGCAAATTTTTTGTACTACGACAGTATCTGTTATTATTTGTCAGTCTCATGTAAGTTATCTCTGGCCTCTGATTCACAGTAAATCTTTTAAAAATAAGAGCAGGCACCCACAGTACTCTTGTCATCACCTCCTATTCATTCTGTACCCCCAGGGCAGATTGGGCTTCTGGCCCCATCCATTCTCTGAAACTGCCTCTTTTGAGGAAAGTCCTTGTTGCCAAATCCAAGAGGCTCTTGTGGGCCTCAACCCCTCTGCAGCATTTGATACTATTGGCCACACTACCCTTTCAGGAAAGTGCTCCCTTTTTCTCCTCAGGGCTCCCATGTTCTTCTGGCTTTCCTTCCACTTTTCTAGATGCTGCACAGCCTCCTTTCACACCTCTTCCTTCGGTCACTCTTTTTTTTTTTTCTTGAGACAGGGTCTTCTCTGTCACCCCATGTAGAGTGCAGTGGCGTCATCATAGCTAACTGTAACCTCCAGTTCCTGGGCTCAAGTGATCCTCCTGCCTCAGCCTCCTGTGTAGCTGGGACTCATGCCACAATGCCCACACTCACCACAACACCCAGCTAATTTTTCTATTTTTAGTAGAGACGGGGTCTTGCTATTGCTCAGGCTGGTCTTGAACTCCTGACCTCAAGTGATCCTCCTCCCTTGGCCTCCCAGAGCGCTAGGATTACAGGTGTGAGCCACCACACCTGGCCTTTGGGTCACTCTTAAATGTCAGCATTCTTTAAGGTTCTTTCCTGGATCTTCTCCTCTTCTATACTCATGGGTAAATTAGCCTGGCTTCAATTGCCGTCTTTAGGCTAAGCTAATTATTTACCGCGTATGTCTCCAGCTCATCTTTCTCCAAAAAGATAGACCTGCATATTCAGTCAACCTCTGGACTTCACTCCCTCCTTGGATGTCCCATGGGTACCTCACATTTTACCTGTTTAAAGTGGAACCAATCATCTCCCATCTGTCTTACTCCTTTTTGGGCTGCTATAATAGAATACCTGAGACTGGGTAATTTATAAAGAACGGAAGTTTATTCTGTCACAGCTCTGGAGGCTGGGAAGTCCAGGATTAAGGTGCCAGCATCTGATCTGGTGGGGGCCTTCTTACTGTGTCCTCATGTGGCAGAAGGCAGGAGGGCGAGAGAGAGAGCCTACTCCTGAAAGCCCTTTTTATACCAGCATTAATCCATTTCAGGTTAGGGACCCTTCATTGCTCAACACTTCCCACTAGGCCCCACCTCCCAATACTGTTGATTTGAGGATTAACTTTCCAACATGAATTTTTGGTGACACATTTAAACCATTGCACCTTTCTCATCAACCCTAACTCCTGTGCTTTGTAGCCTAATGACTGGCACCACCATCCATTCCCTCCAGTTGCTAAATCCAGAAATCCGGGAGTCAACTTGATTCTTCCCCCACCCTTAGGCCCCATATCTCATTAACCACTAAGTTCTGTCAACGCTGTCTCCTTAATATACCAAAAAGTGGTTATATTCTTTTTATTCCCTTTACTACTATGTTTGCCTAGGCTATTCATTAACTGGTCTTCTTTCTTCTGTCTTATCCCTGCTAGTGCATTTTCCGCCATGCAGCCCGAGTGATCTTTCTAAATATAACTTTTATGATGTCAGTCTCCTGTACAAAATACTTTAATTATCTTTCATTACCCTCAGGAAAAAGTACAAATGCTTTGGTCCTACTTAGAAGGCCTTTTAGTGATCTGATCCCCATCTTCTTCACTAACATCATCCCTTTCCACTCCTCTTCCTCAGCCTGTTGCCTCTTCTTCAGTCTTCCTCTATTCTTCTCTTTGCCTCCCAATCTCCCACCTCCATACCGACATAGCGAACTACTGGATGTTCCCTGAGCTCACCGAACTCTTCACTTTGGGTCTTTGCACATGCTTTCTTTCTGATGAAAATTCCTTTAGCTATCTCTTCTTCTGGCTAACAACTAATGTCATTCAGAAATCACCTTAGATGTCATCTCCTTCAAGAAGTCTCTGCTAGTTTAGTTAGTAGTAACGTGAAAATGCTGATTCCTTAGTTGTAACAATGGTACCACTGTAATGTATGATGTTAATACTAGGGGAGATTGGGCAGAGATTAATACTAGGGGAGATTGGGCAGAGGGGTGTATGGGATTCTCTGTGCTGTCTTTGCAGCATTGCTGTAAATCTTAAACTATTCTAAAATAAAGAGATCATTTTTGAAAAGTCTCGACTAGCCCTCCTGTGCTGTCTTAGCTGCTGCTTCTGTGTGTCTATAAGGCCTGTATCTACTCTTGTCCAAGTATCAAAGCACTTAGCATAATATCTTGCCATTGTCTGTGTGTCTGTCTCCTCCACTGAAAAAGGATAGGAATCATGTCTTCTCATTTTTATATCTCTGATGCTAGCATAGTGCCTAGCAAATGAGAACTGTTCAGTGTCTCCTAAGTAAATGTTTGTTGTGAAATAAGTTGATCTGGGGAGCAGCACTAAAGCTTTTGTTTTAGGATAACCTGAAATTTTAGGAAAAAAGAATTTCAAAGTCCCAGACATTATAAGTGACTTGTAGGCTCTGCTTGCTCCTCAGCATGACATACTTGGCAGACATGCAGTGATGGATATATTTGAACATCCCTACACACTGTTTATGTTTTCAAGACAGCCATGTGACACTTGTTCCTCTGCAGGTAAAAAGCCCCAGGCCAACCGAGCTGAGTTAGTTCACTCCAGGTGAGCCTCACTGGCTGCGGGCAAATCCCAGGAGGGTGTGGACTGCCTGAGTGCAGGACCGCCAACTAGGGCAGAGAGCAAAAGAACCGGTTGGAAGAACAATGACACCACAGGGAGATGAATCTCCAGTTTAGCAATTCCAGTCCCAGTTCTTGCATTAATGAGCTGTATGACCTTGGCCAAGTGTCTACCTCTTTGTAGTCTCCAGAGTCCGTATTTGTAAAATGAGGGCTTGGATTGGCTGGTCTCTAAAGTCCTTTCCAGGATTGATGCTCTGGGATTCTGTGATCAGCACGAAGACTGTGGATACCAGCAGAAGGAGGAAGGTAAGTGCGTATTAGGAGCGTGTGGCAATTGAGCCATTGGTTCCCAGTCAATAGAAGTCTTCGGCAAAAAGAAACCAAGCTAGGACAGAGATTTGTATAAGCCATCCTGGAAGTAGAGACCTCTGGGGTATAATAGCTCACCATTGTGTTTTAAGGATTTAACTCAGGTCCATCAGAAGGAAGCATTTCCCAGGATTTGAATTGGCGGGGAGGTGGGTGGCAGAACAATGGTAATTTTCGCTTAATAGAATGCCTATTTTGGGGGAAAGTCTTTATGTTAATTGGCCAGTTGTTTTGATTATTTGGTTTGCAGTGAAATTATCCAAAATTTAAGTGTTGGATATGATGCAAAGAGTATCAGCTGGAACTTGTCTGGGACAGGTGTGACAGCAATGCAGTGTTTTTGAATGGAATTGTTAGGTGCGTGAATTAAAATTATTTGGAGTTTGAGGCTATGAACTATCAAGTCGTAGAAATTCAGAATTGTCTTAATCCAAGTGAAAAAAAATTCCAGCTTATTTTCAATTTTACCTTTCTTAACTGAGTGGTAGTGCCTTTGGTAATTATATTAAAGATTCCGTGGGAAGCACAAAGAAAAGTGTATATTTGCCTAGCTGAATAAATATGTCGTAACCAATCATTACTAGTTAGGGAGATCTAGTACCTGGTAGAGAACTTAGGGTGAGTAGAGAAGAAAATAACATTATGATTGCTAAAAATCCTAGAAAGATTCTTTTCGTTCACTGTTCACTGGTACCAGAATTTCTGAGAGGTGGGTGGAAACTCCCACCTTTGTCCCTGAAAGAACTGGAAGTATGTAGTCACAAGGTATGCACAGGCTCCTGGCCCAGGGCAACTCCTTTCAAAGCTGATTCTTCTTCTGTGCTAAGTTTTTTCTCCTTCTTAGAAAAATAGTTACATAATGATTCACTTGGGTTCAGGGAAGGTAGATAATCACTTAACCTCTTTAAGGTTTTGGACTTAAATCTTAGTGGACAAGGCATCAACCAAGACACCAGTGTAGAGATGTATGTCTTCCTTGGCCCTGAGTATTGAGGCGAGACAGGAGCAAAGAAAAGACCCTCCTGAGAAATAATGGAACCAGCCAGAACAAGGAAGAATGAATGGAAATGGAGGGCTTTCAGGAAGAGGAGGTAAAACACAAATATAGTAGTAGTTAACATTATTGAGCATTTACTCTGTGCCAAGCATGGTTCTAAATCATTGAATATAATTATCACGTCAACCCCGTGAGGCAGACTCTATTATTTCCATTTTACAAATGGAAAACTCAGGTATAGAGAGGTTAAATATTCACTCAAGGATAATTAGGTGGTAAGTTGTAGTGCTAGGATCCAAACCTAAGCAGGTCATCTGCAGAGTTGTTGCTATTAACCACCATGCCTTGGTGCATATATTACCTTTCAAGGTTGCATATGACTTTTTTTTTGAGATGGGGTGTCGCTGTTGTCCCGGTTGGCCTTGAACTACTGGGCTCAAGCGATCCTCCCACCTCAGCCTCCTCAGTAGCTGGGACTACAAGCACGTGCTACCATGCCCAGTGTGACTGTCATTCTGTGTCCCTAGCACCCAGCCAGGGCTGGAAAGGTAATGGACTTTGTTGAATGTTCCTGAACTGAATGGAACCCAGCAGATGCAGCCTGTGCCCAAACCTGGGACATGGAGTCTGTGGGAGGTTCTGTTTGGCATAGTGCAGTATTTGGGAGAAGCAGAATGCTAGCCAGTGCCTGAGGACTGGCAGCAGAAGCCCAGTCCAACCAGCTGACAGTGGATCATGGGGCAGCATTCCTCCTCACTACACTGACAGGGGGAGGAAAATCACGGGCACTCAGGAACCCAGAGCTGATGGAGGTGAGGAAGCAGTCTGGTCATTTCATGGCATATACCAAGAACTCACTCTGTACCAGCCCCTGGGCTGGGCACTGGCCAGTGAAAATACAGAATTAGATCATGCATATTCTGTGCCTTAGAGGATCCCCATGCTGGTAGTGAGAAGGGATGCCTATGTGATAGGACTGTGGAAATTGCCTCAGGACCTCTGTCTTGGTTTGTAGGGGGAGGATTAATTATAAATCCTATTGTCACTGTCAGTGGAATTTTAAATATTCAGCTCACTGCCCACTAACTGAATTCAGGAGATGGATTATGTAAACTTTGGACCCCTGGATAAACTTTCTGGGGCAAGGCTGTAGGGGCTAAGGTTGTGGCAAGGCTGGGTAGACAGAATCTGCAAAGGGACTCTGCGATTAAAATGACTGGAGAGATAGATAGATAGGAGAAGGGGGAAGGAAATAAACCCGCTCTTGTGTGCATAAAACACTAGGACCTATTTATTGCAATAGAAGAGGGCGTTATTCTCTGTGTTAGCCATAGAACCTTCTTTTGGGTCAAGCCTCTTGAGTGATAAATTTTGGTAGACTAGGGACTTATTTGGTGATGAAGGTGATATCTGATTTGCCTGGATGGTTCAGTTGAAGCTTCTTGTACTGGTGTCATTACTTATATAACGTTATTTCACTCTCAAAAGTATTCATGAGTAATAAACTTTATGGTCACAGTGCACATGGGAAGAAAAACCCTGTATTTTTCTGGCGATCTAAATTTTAAAGCCTCTTGCTAAATAGCTTTTTCTTTAGTCACCACCATGGCTAAATGTGAACACAACTCTTTCCCTTTCCCTCTTAGCCTGGCTGGAAACATGGAAAACTAAAATATACTTAAAAGTTAATAGAAAACAAAAAAATGTTTCCTTTAAAATAGAAAAACAGATACAGGGTACAAATTTGTTAAGTTCTTGCCACAGATCCACTGGATCGGCTCAGTTTAGAGTCGTCAGTTCTTGGATTGTTTCGCTCTCCTCTGCCTAGAGCCGGGGACACACAGCCAGGGACAGGCTGGAGTGGGGTGTCCTTGGGGAACTGTAGATATGAGGGGTCCCTCAGCCCCTCACGTGTCCTGCTGGGCTATGGGGCCCTGAGGTGTTAGTCCTTGAGGTGTCCTTCCCTCCTGACTCCTGGGAGAAGAGAGAAGGATTATTTTTTCACATGGAGCCACCACTTGAAGCACAGTAACAGTGAATGTACAATTATTATAAACTTACAAAAGAATCAGGGAGAGGAATGAAATTGGTGTTTCATGAAGTTTAATTGAGCACTGACCTCCTCATTAGCAGCAATCAGTTCCGTTTATGCGGCCTCATTTAAAGATGGAAGATAACAAGGATTAGGGGAAAGAGCCCTTCCTCTATGTAACTTCCTTTTCTTTCTCTCTCCCCTCTTACTAGTGCACCTGCCTGTGTCTGTGTGGTTGTGCTGTTATTGCTAAAATCATCAAACAGGAGCTGCGATTGTATGAGACCTTAGCCATCTATTTGTTACAAAAGCATTTCTGTACTGTTTGAACTGCTTCAACACCTCTTTCCTTTGGATACTGATGGAGATTAGGAGAATTATTAATAGACAATTATGGAGCATTAGGCCTGCCATAGATATTGAAGAGAATTACAGGGTCAGGGATTTATAGTCAAAATTCAAAGAGATGTAAAAATAGTGAGAAACCTCATTATTTAGGTTTTGATGTTAGAAGCTCATCAGATCTTCAAAGTCTAGAAATGTGTAATAAAACCACACCAGCTCTCATTTCCACTTTCCCAACATAAAACAGCTAAAGATCATGGAATAAATTAGTAGGAGATAGCAAGGATGTACTTCTTCAAGGGAAGTTCCTCTGAGAAGCTTGCTATCTCAGGAAGACCTGGGTCATGGCTTTTGTGAATCAGTTTTAAAAGGAGACAGATAAACTTGTGGCCAGCGATAACATCTATGGCTATTGAAGGCAAGACGGGCTAGTGAGTTCTCATGCTTCATTCCATTTAAGCCCCCATGTCACAAAGGCCACATGAACAGGCTGGGAATGTTTTCCCCACAGGGTCCTTGCTGGTGTTCAATTTCTCCTGATAAAGTGCCACATTCTCCATGTCAGACACTCTCCAAAACTTGGATAAATGCTGGGTCAATGAAGTAACATACTGATTATTTAAGAAACATGATATAACCTACCTATAAAGACTGCAGAATGCATGTAAAATCCTTCAACATTTTAAACTCTGGGTTCTAGAAAGCAATTCCAAAGGCACTGCCATCACTCAAGACTTTGCTTTCTTTTGCAAATCATTCCTGGGAACTGACACCAGAAGCAACTTATTAATCTCAAAAGCAACCACACTCATCATTGTATAGTAATGATAAAAATACCAACAGTATTTAAATTTTAATAAGAATGACAGCTAAAATGTATTGTGGGCATATTGAGTGCTAGGCCTGCACTGCACTAAGAGCTTACATGCATGGTCTTGTTTAATTCTCCTAATATTAAGTACTATTGTGTAGGTATTATTATATTATTATCCCAGTTTTACAGGTCAATACTGTTAGAGCCCAACCTGTGTTCCTGAATTCCTGACCAAATATCCAACTATCTACTCAACATCTCTGTTTGGGTGTTTAATAGGCATCTCAAGTTTAAAATGTATAGATCTTGGCTCCTAATAATTCCCTTCTCATTGCCCTGTCCCCAATAAACTTAAACCCCTTCAGTTTTCTTTATCCCAGGTAATGGCAACTCCGGTTGCTGAGGCCAAAAACCTTGGGGTTGTCTTTGACTCATCTCTTTTTCTCACACCCCACATCCGATCTGGTCAGCAAATCCTGCCACTGCACCTTCAGACTATATCCACTTCTTTTTTTTTTTTTTTTTTGAGACAGAGTCTCACTCTGTTGCCCAGGCTAGAGTGCCGTGGTGTCAACCTAGCTCACAGCAACCTCAAACTCCCGGGCTCAAGCAATCCTCCTGCCTCAGCGTCAGAATAGCTGGGACTACAGGTGCATGTCAGCAAGCCTAGCTAATTTTTCTATTTTTAGTAGAGACAGGGTCTTGCTCTTGCTGAGGCTGATCTTGAACTCCTGAGCTCAAGCGATCCTCCTGCCTCAGCCTCCAGAGTGCTAGGATTATAAGCATGAGCCACTGCACCCAGCCTTATATCCACTTCTCACTCCTCAGCTGCTGTTACCCTGCTTCAAACCACCATCCTCTCTCACTGGGATGATTGCGAGAACCTCCTTCTGCCCTTGCCCCTTTCAAGTCTATTCTCATCATGGAAGCCAAAGTACTCTTGTTAAAATGCAGGTTCAGAACCTTCCAGCAGCTTCCCATCTGACTCACAGTGGAAATCAAAGCCCTTATATTGTCTACAAAGCCTCAACAGGGACCAGTTTCTTCTCTCACCTAAACTACTTCTCTCAGCCTCCCTCACTAAATTCAACTACTCCAGCCTTCTTGCTTTTCCTCAGGGCAAGCCCACTCCTGCCCCAGGGCCTTCCCCTGACTCTTCCCTGTACTTGGAACGCTTTCCCTACCACCATATCCGCATGGTCTGGATCTGCTTCTCTGTCAGGTCTTGACTCTAATGTCACTCTCCCGGAAAGGCCTGCCCTGACACCCCATTTTGTTTACAGCAACCCCAGCAGTCCTCATGTTTCTTTCCAGCTTTAGTTTTCTCCTCAGTACTTCTTACCACTAAACATACTATATCTTTTCCGTATTTATTTAATTTATTGTCTGTCTCACTACAATAGAATGTCAGCTCCACGAGGGCAGAGATTTTTGTCTCTTTTTTTCATTGCAGTATCCTCAGTGACCAGAATAGTGCCTAGTACATAAGAGACACTCAATTTGTTGGATAACTGAATAAATGAGGAAAGCGAGGCTTAGGATTTGCCTGACCTTACACAAATATTAAATGGTAGAGCTCAGATGCAAACCCAGACACTTCAATTCTAGAACTGGGCTTTAACCACCGTGAATATTGCCTGCATGGCATGTGCTGGATGGTATGAGGCCTATTTGCTTTCAATTTGGGATGCCCAAGTTTGTGGCTCTTACATGTAGTTCACGTTTTTATTTTTATTTTATTTTATTATTAAAAACAGCGTTTCACTCTGTCACCCAGACTAGAGTACAGTGGCTCAATCATAGCTCACTTCAACCTTGAACTCCTGGGCTCAAAGTGATCCTCCTGCCTCAGCCTCCCAAATAGCTAGAACTAGAGGTGCATGCCACCATGACTGGCTAATTATTCTATTTTATTTTTTATAGAGACCGGGTTTAGCTGTGCTGCCCAAGCTGGTCTCAAACTCCTAGTCTCAATTGATCCTCCTGCTTCGACCTCCCAAAGTGCTGGGATTACAGGCATGAGCCACCGTGCCCAGCCAATTTGCCTTTTCAGTGCTGTGATGTTTTGTGTACCACATTTCAGTCACCATCTCATGACATAGAGTGCAGAGGCTTTCAAATTTGCATTTTAAATAATTAATACATTGTTAAAAATTCAAATTCAAAATAGCGTGTCCTGAAAAGTCTTCCTCCAAGAATGTGAACAAGGGAAGTTCTGGGGAAAGATATTCTGGTGATATTCTGTTTCTTGGCCCAGGAGGTGGGTACAAGGGTGGTTGTTTTATTCTTGTTCTTTTAACTGTGCACAAGTGTTTTATATACAATTTTATATATGCAATATATTTTACAATTTAAAAAAGTTTTCCTCCCATTCCTGTTTATTCCCCTCCCTGGAAGCAACCAGTGTCACCAGTTTCTTGTGTCATTCCAAAGGTGTTCTATACTTATACTATACACACACATAATTTTTTATTCTCCTCTATCTTTTTAAAAAGTTGTAAAACATACATAACATATAATTTATAATCTTAGTTATTTTTAAGTGTACAGTTCAGTAGTGTTAAGTACATTCACATTGTTGTACAACCAATCTCTAGAACTCTTTCCGTCTTGCAAAACTGAAACTCTATACCCATTAAACAATAACTTGCCATTCTTCTTTCCCTGCAGCCCCTGGCAACCACCATTCTACTTTCTGTCTCTATGAATTTGGCCACTCTAGGAACCTCATATAAGTGAAATCATGTAGAATTTGTCCTTTTGTATCTGCCTTATTTCACTTAGTATAATGTCCTCAAGGTTCATCCATGCTGCAGCATGTGTCAGAATTTTCTTCCTTTTCAAGACTGAATAATATTCCATTGTATGTATATATTACATTTTATTTATCCATTTATTTGTCAGTGGATGCTTGGGTTCCTTCTACCTTTTGGCTATTGAGAGTAGCGCTGCTATGAAGATGGGAGTACAAATATTTCTTTGAGGCCCTGATTTCAATTCTTTTGGTTGTATATCCAGCAGTAGAATTGCTGATCATATGGTAATTAAATTTTCAATTTTGGGGGGAACTGCCACATTGTTTTCCATAGTGAGTGCACCATTTTACATTTCCACCCCTTACCTTTTTTTATATACAAATGGTAGCATACTGTTTATACTATCCTATATCTCGCTTTTTTCATTTATCATGTCATATATCTTAGATACTGTGTCATCAATACAAGAATAACTTTCTCATTATTTTTTTTAAAAAGAAAGATGCATTGTATTCCATGTATAAGCATTCTAAAATTTATTTAAGCAGTCTCCTGTTGATGGACATTGACGTTCAGGTTGTTTCCACTTTTTTTCTATAATAAATAATGCTGTAGTTAACATCTTTGTGCAAACATCATCTTGTCCGTGTAAAAGTATATTTGTAGGATAACTTCCTAGAAGAAGAGGTACTGGGTCAAAGGGTGTGTGCATTTGTAATTTTGATAAATATTGCCAAATTTCCTTTCATGGCCTTTGTACCAATTTGCATTCTCATCAGCAGTGTATGTGAGAAGTTAGAAGTTCTTAACCTTGAGTTCACAGACTCTGAAATTGTATGAAATTTTTTGTGCATGTGTGAATCTATGCACTCTTCTGGGGACAGCCTCTGTCCCCAGATCTCAAAGGACTCAAAATCTCCCCAAAAGTTAAGAATCTTTGCTTAGAGAAGTCCCGCTCTTGAAGATCTAATTTAAAGAAGGAATTTGTTCAAATTATAAAATGATTTTGAAAGGATTCTTTATTTTTCAAAAGGCATCACTGAAAATATATTGTGCATTTACCATGCAATGAAATTGATAAAATCAAACATGCACACTTATTTTAGTAAACTCTTTTGCCCAAGTGTATCAGTTCTGTGAGGATTCAGAGTAAATCCCACTACAGTAAAATCTATCAAAAAGATAATGGAACTTCTAGTTAACACTCCTCTTATTTTGAGTAATATTGAACTTGTTTGCATAGTTTTGGCTCTGTTATGCGTAAGATGCTGTATTTGGGAACGTTTCTGACATACTTCAGTACACAGAGCCTAATGCAGAGCTTGGCACAGGGTAAGCCCTCAATGTCTATTATCTGTATGCTCTTCTCCCTTTACCCTTGATCCTAGAATTTGCAGCATTTCACAGATTTGGTTATAATGAAATCAGACCCAAAGTGATTCTCTCAGCCTAGGAGAGAGGTCAGTGGTGATTCCATGTGAATCGGCCTGGAAATGGGCTCTTGAGTCCTCAGCTGAGACCTCAGCTCTCTGGGTCTCTCCTCTACTTGGGCCCCAGCATGTGTACAAAATATACTTAGGCCCTTGTCTTCTGCCTTGTTTCCCTGACCATTTATAGGCCTAGAAACCCTGACCTATATGCCAGGGGTATTATGTGGATTGACCAGTAAACCATAATTAATAGTGAAGTAAACATTCATCATTGTTGTCACTGCTTCTGGTCTGGGTTCCTGAATGGGAGAGAGAACCTGGTTGCACAGTGGCTCTCTGTGGGAGTTCAGGACACCCTACAAACCTGTGAGGGGTATGTCCTCCTTTGAAGTATGCTAAGAGTACCTCAGACTCCTTTAAAGGACTTGAGTTCACACTGGAGGGGTGTCCTGTTTGTAAGTGACTGCAGGGAACCTAGTCACTGTCCCCCATATCAGAAGGGCTGCCATGGGGCAGAGGATGTGGAGTTGTCCAGATGACAAAACTAGGACCAGTGGGGAGGCAGATGTTAGCCCAAGAATGGGAAGAACTTTAACAGAGCAGTTCAACTGGCACCAACTGCCTAAAATAGCAAGTTCTTTCTAGACACAGAGAAGTTTAAGCAAAGCTTAGATGATTTTTAATAGTATTTTCAAATAATTTATTTATTGATCACTTACCGTGTGCAGGGCATAGTGCTAGAGAAGCCAAAATGTGATTTTTCAGCACTCAAGCTCACAAGGCTACAGTGTATAACCAGGAGGCTAACTTGGTAATTTACAAGGAAAACTAGAATTGCTGAAGGTATCAAATACTCAAGTCCTATGACTACAGCATTCTATCCCTGTAAGCAAGGCTGTATGAGGAGTCATATTATTAATCAGGTGTCAGTTTATTAACTCATAGTAAGAAATATAATTGCCAAAGGATGCCCAAGTCCAGTGGCTAATGTACTTACCTCCTGTAGGTGGATCTACTTGAGAAGCTAAACTATAATTAGATTGCTTGATACATTTGGAATTCAAACAAGGGGAAAACATATAAAGAATGTTTAGAGGCACCTGGCCTAGACCACTGTAACAGGAAGACATTTATCACCAGAACTACTACCTGGATCACCTTCTTAACCAGAGCCCCTTTGCCCTGGATGGTATTAGATGAGCATTGCCAAGGTTTGCTTGTCTGAGCCTCTTTTCTCGTGTTTTCATAGCTAGTCAACCTCCCTTCTGATTGAGCTTTTCTTCTTTAGCTGTATTAATACTTTCAGTCAGATTTCATCAAGGTTTCCAGGTCTGAGAACCATTCTGTTCCTTTAAGGTGATTTAGCAAATCTCTGCTCTAATTCATTATGTGTTGATGTCCTACTTTAACTCTCAGAGGACAATCTCATTTCCAATTCTTTGAGGATCACTCACTGTTGCCTTGAGTACCGACAACACTTATGGTGTGGAGATTCTAGGGTAACCCCCAAGTCCCAGATGGCTTAGAACAATCTTATTTAACATTGTCAGAATTTCACAAACTGGATAAACCTCAGTGATAATAACCCCTTCCATTCCATTCATGTGTTTCTTTGTAATGAAAACACATGATCACGTCTGTTATTTTATTCCATAATCCTAAGAATTCTTGAGATAAAGGGCAGGGATGGGAGTTGCTTGTGGTCACACAGTTAATAAGAGACAGAGACAGAGGTCAGACCCCAGGCCACTTCCTGTTCCATCCCACTGGGTCATCAGGAAAAAGAAGAGAGTTTTCTTTTAAATTCCATTTACATTGAAATGAAATATCAGATAACACTGTTGTTGAATTTATCCACTTGAAGGTCAAACACAGAAGTCAGATGTTGAGGCTTAGCATGAAAGCCACAGTTGAAAATTCTAGTATGGGAAGTAGGGCTTGATTAGCAGTACTGTAGATGTGTCCAGTCCCATCCCTACATCTAGGAGGTGGAACAACAGGATTAGACAGACCCCTGAGGGCAGAGTTGGCAGGAGCAGTAGGAACAAAGACCAAATCATGGATTGGAAAGCACATCAGCGAGCCCAGAGTTAGAAAAGAGAGGGCTAGTGTCCCTGAGGGATATTGCCACCAAGCTGCAGGGAACATAGGACTGAATAACCCCTCTCAGACTCGGGGAGCTTTTCCTCTAAACACTGCTGGCTGTACGAGGATCCATTCCTACACTTTGCTTCTTTCCCTAGACCGCACACAGATCATTACTGAGCACCCACGCTGTGCCAGGCTCAGGTCTAGGTATCATATTTTGCTCATAACAAGCTTAAAGATTGTATTACCTCTGTCCTACATCCAAGAAACTGTGACCCTTAGAGGTTAAGTAACTTGCCCAAGGTCACTAACATACGATGGAAATGGGTTTCTAAGGCAGGTCTGTTTGGATACAAAACTCCCCATGGGAGTCCATTCTCTGCATGCTTTGGAGCTCAGCAGGCTGAGTCTTCTCAGCCAGTGATGTCCAGATGACACAGCTGGCAGGAAAGGGTGGGGCCGCTGCTGCTCACTCCAGAAAGGAAACCAAGTCTGTCCACACAGACAACTGCAGACCAATTAAAATGGTGCATGAGGTAATTAAGGACTGTTCTGAGGTGCCACTGTTCTGAGGTGCCATAGAACTGCCAGATAATAACAGCCTTGGGCAGGGACATTCTGCGGAATTGGATGACTTAAGTGACAGGATTAAAAAAAAAAAGGACAAGACACCTGTAAGACATAAATTCATACTTTCAAATCTAATCTTTAATACAGTTCAGTTTCACAAATATTTATGAAACTTAGGTCAAGGAACAGTGCTGGATATTACAGGGGACACAAAAATAGGTGGCACTCTGTTCCTGACTGAAGGGTGGCAATTCTCCATCCTCATTGCCACTTCTCATCAGCGCCAACAGTCCCTTTTACCTGGACTATGCAGTCATCTCCTAAGTGGTATCCCTATCTCTTTCCTTAGCCACAGTCCATGGAAAACAACTTTGGTCACATAAATTTCCCACTCAAAAATGCTTCCGATTGCCTACAGATTAAGCACAAATATCTTACCAATATATAAAGCCCCCACGAATTGGTCCAAATTAACTTTTCTAGGCTTTTCTTCAATTACGTCCTTCTCCACGATGTACACTATATTCCAGCCTTATTGGTTTACTGAAGTTTCCTCAAACACATTGTCTCTTTCTTTCCCCATCTGTTTGCCTTTTCTGAATCTGATACGAATCATAGCGTGTCTTCTCCTTTAGTCTCTGACTAGAGAAATCTTGCTCACTTTTCAAAGCTCATGTCAAATGCCACTTCTTCCCTAAAGCACTCCTCTAAAGGTACGTCATCTGTGTCTACATTATCCTCCATTGCACCTGGTCTATCCTTCTCTTGTGTTGCATAGCTTTCCTCCTGTGAGTTCCCTGAGGAACTGGTCCTGGAATTGGCTTTGTTATTTTCCTCTTACGCAGCACAGCCTAGCACAGTATTTAGGTGGAGTGAATTATACTGAATGGAATGGAGAAGGTAAACCCAGCCCAAAGTGACTCAAAGAAGCCAATATGACAGAGCTTCAAAGTAGAATTGAATTCGGGTTGGAGTGGGGAGGAAATTTATTCAAAACAGGAAAGACTTGGAAAGGTTACGTTTTTTTTTTTTTTCATGTAAACCTTCCCTGACGTCTCCTCCTCTGTGACATCTATCCCTCCTGTACCTCCCACCGTGGTATTCACAACCCAGTATTATAATTGTATGCTTCTTTGTCTGATTTATCAACCAGATTAGAAGATCCCTGAGGTCAGAGACCAAATGTTAATCCCTGTTATAGCCTTGTGTCTAGTTCAGTGCTTGGCACATGGCAAGTGCTCAACAAATATTTGTGGGAGAAGGGAAAAAAGGGTAAGAGGGAGGAAAGAGATATATTCATGTAGATGGAAGATGGCAAAAACTGCAGAGAAATTGAATCCAAAAGGATATAGTCACATGTGAGGACCCTGCCATATTGTCTTGGTGGATTAGCCTGATAAAGTGAAGGTGATTACTAGTTACATACTGCTTTTTTGTAGGTGCTAATTGACACTGAGTAAACAAAGAAAAAAAATAATAACCCTATATTCCAAGATTCATTTATCCCACTCCTCCCCCACATCCTGGAATTGGTGCTGTGATACATTCCTCAGTAGGAGATTAGTGGGAGACAGTTGGCAACTGCACTCCATCCTTACTCTGTAACAGAGGGTCATTGTGATTGCTGGAGGTTTCACTAACACAAAGACCAGTCAAATGGCCACTTAAGTAAAGGTAGCTCTTTAAAAAACAAAAATCAAAGGCTTCCAGATGAGGCTAGAATTCCTCCCCACCCCCACTTCTATACAGATCAACGAAATTAGAAGTGGAATACTCACTTTTATCTGCCTCCAGGTTAAAGCATCAAAGCCCAGTGGAAGAAGCAGTGGCTTGGCATTACTGACAACCAAGCACAATTAGCATTTCCACCACTTACCAGGCACACAACTTAAGGCAAGTGCCTTAATCACTGAGGATCATTTTCCCCGTCTATCAAATGGGAATAAATAGTATATTCTTCACAGGACTGTTGTGAGAATTAAATAACATGTAACATAAATCAGTGGTCCCCAACCTTTTTTTGGCACCAGGGACCGGTTTCATAGAAAACAATTTTTCCATGGACTGGGGTGGGGTAGATTGTTTCGGGATGATTCAAGTGCATTACATTTATTGTGCAGTCAAACCTCTCTGCTAATGATAACCTGTATCTGCAGCTGCTCCCCAGCACTAGCACCACCATCTCAGCTCCACCTCAGATCATCAGGCGTTAGATTCCCACAAGGAGTGTGCAACCTAGATCCCTCACATGCGTAGTTTGCAGCAGGGTTTGTGCTCCTATGAGAATCTAATTCCGCTGCTGATCTGACAGGAGGTGGAGCTTATGTGGTGATGCCAGCGATGGGGAGTGGTGGTAAATACAGATGGAGCTTCGCTCACTTGCCCGCTGCTCACCTCCTGCTGTGTGGCCCAGTTCCTAATAGGCCACCAACCAGTACCAGTCCACAGCCCTGGAGTTGGGGACCGCAGCCATAAATGACTCAATCCAGCACAGGACATAGAGAATGGTAGCTATTGATCATCATTATTATCTAAAAAAAAAACTGTTTGAGGTAAGTATTCAAGGGCTTAACAAAGTAGACAGCTGTTATATGATATTTCAGAAATCCTGTTAGATGTTACAGTTGTCTGCTGGAGCTTTCTTAGAGCACTTGATATTTCTTTCAACTCCTATTTTATTGTATCTTTTTCATATGCCTGTATTTATATATTACAGAAGGCATGGCACAGTTATGTTGATTTTTAGCAATAGTGAAATTATCTACTGGTCCCTACTTATCTTCAGCTTGTTTCCTACTATTTCAGGCTGTATGTACTACGAAGACATTATAAAGCACCTTCTTTACTGTAATATTTTAGAATGTATGTTTGCAATAGCACTTCGAATAATCCAATTCCCAATAGACATCATTCATGCTTTGTTTAAAAAAAAGTTATGCTCGTAAGATGATTTGATGACATCCAATATTTTCATTACTTATTATAGTTTTTAATTTAATTTTTTTCAGTTTGCTTGTTATCTATTTTGATATAGAAAATGAAAACATTTTCTCACATGTATCTAAAATGATAGCCGGAAATTTGTGGGGAGAGAAGAAGGAAGAAAGAGAGAGGGAATGATTGATTCTTCATCATAATATTTCACATCAGGAAGGTGAAGAATAGAGTAAATGAGGAGAAAGGAGGTAAGGAACAGGAAAGGCCTACACTAGGGTAGACCTTCATTGATTGTTCATTGAATTAATGAGTGAATTGTAACAGGGTGTTAGACTGGACGTTTCCACAGAGAATCAAGACACAATAGCTATCACATACCCAAATTAGTGGGATAGACCACCCCGAGGAACTTAAAACAGGAGTTAGCAGAAAGTGGTTACATGACTCTTACACTGTCACCCTCATCAAGTGTTGGAAGATAGAGTGATTGGAGGCTTTCTTGGCTGGGCGTAGTGGCATGTGCTTGTAGACCCAGATACTCCAGAGGCTGAGGCAGGAGGATGGCTTCAGCCCAGGAGTTCAAGGCTCCAGGGAGCTATGATTGTGCCACTGCACTCCAACCTGGACAAAAGAGCAGGACCACATCACCTAAAAAATAAAAACAAAACCAAAAAACGATTTGGAGGCTTTTGAAGAGGACTTTTAAAAGGATTTCTTTGGAGGGAGCAGTTGGTGTGCTAAGTGGCACTCTTGGCCACAGGGGTAAGGGATGTGTAGGTACCTACCTTACCTTGCCTTAACAGGACCACTCAGAGCTTGAGCTGTGTCTCCTGCAGTTGTGAGTCCAGGGGACTGGGTCTGACTCCCACCCTGGAAATTTATATGAAAAGAGCAGACTGGGTAATGCTTTGTCAGCAGAGCAAAGGAGAGGTGCTGCTGTTTCCAGATTGGCCAACACTCCGAGAATTTTTTCAGACAAAGAATACTTTGAGGAGCAGATATGGACTCCTACAGGGGAGAACCAGCATAGGAAGCCCCTTAGATCTATTTAACGGGGAGTGAATAGGCCCCAGCTTAGGAGAAGCTGGATGAGGGCTGCTGGGATTTCTAGGACCTAGGGAGGAAGCTCCTGCCTGAATAGGGTGCTCAGGTTAAGGGATCCTCAAGTGAGAGACCACCAGGGTTGAGGGAGGAAGCAGGTCTCTGGGGAACTCACAATAGTACCACATAAGAGAGTTAGTTTTAGGCTACTGCTAGGCCTAGATAATGTACCACCATCTTGCCAGGGTCCCAAGCAAGCAAGCACTTTCTGTTCACCTCTTGTCTCCTCCCTCTCACTCCTTCTCCAGAAGGGGGCAGAAACCCCATTTAGCAAGATGGGGGCATAAGGAAGGGAAGAGAAGATTTGCACCCTGGTTTTCCCCTTGCTGAAAGACCCCTGACTGAGGTTAGAATCTATTACTGCATGATGTGGATGTTTTAATTTATTGAATTGAAACTATATTTGTTATTGTGACTTAAAATGAAAGTAGGACTTTCAGCTCCTCAGGAGTGATCAGCAAAGCCCATGAGCATGCTGACGTTTGTATCTAGTGGCAGAGGAAGATGTCTCCCTATTCCACCCTGATAAATTTGAAAGGGCAATAGATTAAAAACAGTGTTTTTGTTATATTCCATTAGTTTTGGTTGTTCAGCTTACTGGCTGCAGAGTGAATAAATGAACAGATGGATAAATGAATGAATGACTGTTGCTTATATTAGGATGCACTGAGATTCAAACTTAAGGCTTTTAAAAATTGAATTCTTTCTAAGCTTTTTACATATCAGATATTAAAAAAATCAAATTCTTGTAACATCTTATTACCTTTGGAAGGTATATAGTGGTAGACGGCCGATTATTCGGTAGCTCTTAGTTATGTTAAGGTCTTATGTTGACATTAACACCGCTCTTCCTGTTTCCTGCTACCTCCAAAGCTACAGCAAGTGAAGAGTGTCACCAATGTCTATCCTTTACTTGTTAGGCCCCTAACCTCCTTTTAATCTGTTGGTGCCTTCATGACCTCAAAACCTCAGCCAGCTGTTCTGCTGAGAAGGTGCTGAGAACGCATTCATACTCAGGTGTAAGGAGTTGCTGAGTTGGCTGTATGCTGGCTTCCAGGGACGTTTTTGCTTTAACAGTAAAAGTGCCTGAGTTCAAAGAAGTAATGACTTCATGGTGGAGTTTGGGCATCTGAAGCAGGCAAATATCAAAGGAGATTTCCTTAGGAAGGGGCTCCCCAGCTCCCTGGGAACCATGCTGGGCTGCGTGGGTGGGAGACTGTTAATTTGCCTTCGATGGTCAATGTGAAAGCATGAACTGTAAGGCACCATGCAAATGTGAGCCACTATTGTTATCATTATTCTTTAATGGCTGCAAATAATGACAATAGACTCGTAAAGTCTTCTTAAAAGGTTATATACACACACAGATGCTTCTGCTATCCTTATCAAATTATCTCATTATAATTGGAATTTCTTGAGCATCTCGGTGGGTCAGAAGCAATCCTCACACATCGGACAGACACATTTCTAAAAACCAAAGGGTTAGTCGCTCACAGGGAATTTATTCTTTTTCCCCTTTCTACTACCACCTGTCCAGAAGCATTTCTGCTTCAGATTCTATCAATCCCATCTTGCAATTGAGGCAGAAACTCCAGCCTGGCTTGAGCTTTTTTTGTGTGCTGGAAATGATAAGAAACAGCTGTCCTCAGATTAATGCCATCATCCCTGTTATGATTCAGCCATTCAGCTTGTGGCAGCAATTGCGTGTTAGATGAATGTCTTTCTAAATTCAATCACCCCAAAATAAATACATTGCAGTAGCCTCATTAAACAAAATTGGATGCAAGGAGAGGATGGGACTGACTGATAGGAAATGAGAAAGAAGTAGGATATTTCAAAGCTGCACGCATCCAATTGCCCTCCAGAAACCTCTTCTAGGCCCTTGTTCAGCTTTAGCACATTTAGTTGTTTTTTTTAAAAAAAAGATGCTTATGTATGTGGTAATACTTTCTCCAAAGAGGGATCTTTTTTAAAAATGACATAAAGTATATTCATATTACGAGGATAATCATACAAAATAGGCCAATATGCAGATCTCATGTATGACATTTAGTATGTATTGTCCTGATCTTCAGTAGATCATTCGAATATTGTAAAGTCTAACCACATGGTAGACACTGTGTTAGGTGCTGAGGGGATGTTCAACTGGATTCATTCATGCATTCATTCATCCAATGTATATGTGCCGAGACCTACTTTGTGCTGTGTCCTCTGCCCATTGTTAGAAGTACCACCATGAACCAGACACCCTCTGGTGTCTGGAAATGGTGCTTTATCTCTGTAAGGACACTGAAAATCTTCGGGCAGGAGGCAGCACTTGGGCTGAACTTGAAGTCTGTGAAGAGTGTTGAAGTAAAGGCCCTTCTGCACTAAGAAAACAGTGTAATGAAGATCATACATTTTGGCGAGGGGCTAGGGACTAGGAAGAACAGAAGCACACAGGGGAGTTGTAGATACAGCTGGACACCTATGGACACATAGGTGTCCAGCTGAGCTAAGGACTTTGAATTTACTCTGTAGGCACTTGGGAGCCATTGCAGAAATGGTATGATTAGAATTGTGCACAAGGAAATTCAATCCAATGGCAGGTTATAGATAGAATTGATTGGACATAGGAGGCTTTAAAGACGGGAGTGTATTTAGGAGACCATCACAAAAGTTCAGGCCCAGGATAAAGAAGGGGCTAAGGTAGGACTGTGGCAAATAAGCATTGGAGACACAAACATTAATTATTAAAAGGGGAAAAAAATCAATGAATCTGTAACTGTGGATGTTTTATGCTCACTGTGTTCCTCTGGGCATTAGATTTATTTTTATAGATTACGGCAATGTGGGAGAGAGGTGTGCATGGTTCAGGGTCCCAGCGGGAAACAGAATCTAACGGAGGTGGCTCAAGAGAATCTAATGAAGGCGGTACTTGCAGAGGTGTGGGTAGGGTCAAGGAAACCAACAAGGGGGTTGTGAGGCATCTGGAGATTAGCAAGAGTAGGAAGCTGTTAACATTCCTAAGGGGTAAGCGGGGCGGGGGGGGGGGGGGGGGGGGGGGGGGGGGGGGGGGGGGGGGGGGAACGGTATTGCCAATTTCCAGTGAGAGCTGGAGCCATGGAGGAGGGGCCACCCAGCAGGTGCTGTGGTCTAGGAAGCACGAAGGGAGCAGGAAAGGAATAACCTATCTCTCTTAGTTACTGCCCTTTGATCTCCTGCTGGTTCCTTTCATTGGTCAAGCTCACCTGACAGGTGACTAGGTGACTAGGTGATGCAGTTATAGAGGTGGGCCTTTCAGGGGACAGAGCAGGAGAAAAATGGGCAGAAATATATGTGGGGGAGAGGGAAACAGGGACTAAATGGAGAAAAACCAACATAGAGCACTACATTTTGCCATATTCTAGGTGGTATTTAATATCCTGGAGCTTCTTAAATCGTAGAGATTTCAGACAGAGGGGTTTCTCTTGAAACCTGATTCCAATATGATCATTATCACACACTTGATAATCAAAGCTAGTAATAAAATCTAAATAATGAAGAGTGAGGGCACATAATTTGTTGAATCTTGATGATATTAATTCCTGCTGTGCCTGCTTTGTAAGGTTATTATGAAAATAAATTGAGATAAAGAATGTAAAACTTTTTCAAAATTAATTTTTGGTATAAGTCACTAAAAAGGTTTGAAAGGTTATTATTGTCATCTGGAATCATTCCATTTTTGTTTTGGTGCCCTCCACCTGACCAGCACAGTGTCTGGCCCAGAGGGTTGCTCAGTCAATGTTTATGGCAATGAATTAACTTGAAATGAATTCTGAACACACATACTCTTTCTCTCATGATTCATGCATGGTGTCTTTCAATCAGCTTTGTTACTGAGGGATTTTTTTACCTTCTTCAACATGCTATACCCTTCAACAACATATCAGGAAAAAATTAAGACCACTCGGGATTAAAATAGTTGGGAAATATTTAACTTCGCTCATCAAGGGAAAATTCCTTCATATGTTCTTGAAGTGAGACATTGTTAGTATAATAGCTTTGACCAAGTATCGCAGATCTGAACCTGGGATTCCTTAACTGAGTTTACTAGTTTGCTTTCACAGCTTTAAACAGCTGCATACACTGTGATTTGGAGGAGGTAGCAGTTTGAAAGATGAAAAGTGCTGGGAAGCTGTTTGAAATCTCTAAATCCCATGTGTGAAAAGACTCAGTTCTTACACTGTAATTGCTTTTCTTATTTTGATCCTCAGGGGTAGGCCCTAAATGAGATAATATTCTGATTCCGGCTGTAATACTGATGATTTTGCCTCTGCATTCAGATCTCTGATTTTGTGAAGTATGTTAGATGAAGTACTGGCAGAGGGCTTCCCGCTGGGAAGGCATTTGAGGGAAGTCCTATATATTGCTTGCTTCATTGAGCATGGTAGACTCCTACACCCTTGGGAGTACTCCCCATTTACTGGTCACAGACATCAGCACGAATAAACGAAGCCCACCAAGTGCCTGTCTCTCCTGAACTCTGGACAGTTCCTAAATGCTTAGAGGGTCAGCTGGCCATTCCTGGGTCCTGTTGATATCATTGATTTAAATTGCTTTTAGAGCCAAAAGACCTGGAGAAAATGTGTAAGGAGCTGAAGGAACTGTGGGTGTGGAGCATGGAGAAGAGAGAACTGGTATGATGTAGTTTTCACCATGCAGTCATCTGGTGGGGTGGGGCGGGGTGGGGGTGTCTCTCTTTGTGTCCATAGCTTTGCCTCTCCATGCCCAGCATGCTCCTCTGCACTTGGCTGGCTGTGAGCAGTGCTACTCAAAGTGTGGTCTGCAGATCAGCAGCAGCAGTAGCAACACCTGGAAGCTTGTTAAAAATGCATATTATGGGCTTCACCGCATACATTCCGAATCAGAATCTCTGGGGGCTGGGAGCCTGAAATCTGTGTTTTAGCAAGGCCCCTAGGGGATGTGTGTGCACTTTGAAGTTTGCGAAGCACTGGTTTAGAGTACAGATATTGCTTTGCAGGTGATCGCGAGTGCGTCTTCATTCCCTTTAGTGTAACAGAGATCCACACATAACTGGGCTTTTATAGTCATCACCAGTTATTCCAGGTCATCTTTGCTAACTCAGTGTTTCCTACATTTCCCCAGTCATTTCTTTCTGCTGCCGTGGTCCTGCAGAAGCATGGTCCTTTCACATTCCGCTCCTTCAACTCCAGTTGGAAACTACTGTCTTCAAGGACCCATTCATTCCAGCCTAAGCCCCTTACCTCAATTCCCCAAGTTGTAGAATTTCCCTCATCTTTGTCTTTCCTGGTTCAAAGGCCATGTTAAATTCCCAAGACACCTCTTTGCTTCCCCTTAAATCTTAAGTTTACTTCTTTATCCTCTGCCGTCTTCTTCAATTTCATTTCTTTTTTCTTTTTGTTATTCTTTTATTTCTTTTTTCTTTAGTCCCCTCAGAGTGGACACATATTCTTCTTAGATTTCTGAAATAGCTCTCCTGACAGTTTTATTTCTTGCTTTTTATATTTCTGGCACCTTCCCATGTCACAGTCCACGAGAGTCTTAAGAGTTAAGGTTTTCTCCTTTTGTCTCCAGTCATTGTTGGGTTTTCATTTTAAACAGCTCAATTTTATTTCATCATGCCTTTCCCCAAGTGGGTTGGTTATTCTTAATCTCTTTAGTTTTGAGATGCTGAGTGGTGGAGGACTTGTACTTAGGTGCTGTGATAAAGTTGCCAGATTTTGGTTGGGAACATATATAGCCTATTCTGGCTACAAAGTAATGGGAAGAATGGGTCATCTTAAGGGTTATCAGCAGAGTCCAACCAGGTTTAAACTCAGCTCAATTTGACAAACTTTATTGGGTGCACAAACAATAAGACATGTATTAGGTGCTCAGGAATAGGGCAATGACAGGAATAGGGCACAGTTAAAAGCAGAATAAGGCTCAGACAAAAAGGAAAACCCAGTACCAGCTACTAATGAGGCCTGCTCTCCTGTACATAGTAAACACTTAAGAAAATCTGTGTTAAATGAAAAAAATAATTTTCAGACCTACAAGCTTTTGCTTATGTATGTCTTTTCACCTGATTGCTGTGAGTTTGGATTTCCATAGAAGGCTTTTTGTAGTGCTCCATGGTGCAAGGTTGTGTGCACCAATACTTCCAGTCCTAGTTTTCTTTCTTCTGCTTCTGAGATAATGGATGAGGCAGCAGGATGGAGTTTTACTGGAAAATGTGAAGAAAACTCTTGGACTCAGGACAAAAGAGAACTTGTAAACATATTAGTCTTTGGGGAAATCTTACTGCAAATTGCTCTGAAGAATGTAGAGAGAAGAACAGAGAAAAAGAAAGGAGGAGAAAGGTATAATCAAGTTTAAAAAGCAAATAGAAATAATAGCTTAGATTGGATGGGTTTGCTTCATTAATAGGCCTAGTGATCCAAGGAGTCTTATTTGATTATTAGCAATTGTATTTAAAATGTAAATATAAAATAAATTTTATGGATACAAAGTGCTTATCAGACCCTTATCGCTCCTGTTTGGGTTCTCAAGTAATGTAGCTACCTGAGAGGAGGCCACTTGTAGCACAGTGAGGAGAAGGGACCTAGACCTGACTTTACCAGAATCTTAGTGTGTGATCTTTGGCAAGCCCCTTCTCTTCCTGGTGCTCCAGTTTCTTCTCCATAAAATTAATAGTTTAGATCAGGTCAGTGGTTCTAAATGTGTGGTCTCTGAACCAGCACCATCAGCATCATCTAGGAACTTGTTATTAATAGAAATTCTACTATATCAGAAATTTGGGGGTGGGGCCCAGCAATCTGTCTTTTAACAAGCCCTCCAGATAATTCTGATGCACACTCAAGTTTCAGACCTGCTGGACTGGTCATTCTGTGTTTTTATAAATGAGGAAACTGAAGCCCACAGAAAGCAAACGTAGGCAATTGAGGCATAGGTCGGCACTCGAGGCCACTCATTCACAGCTGTTTGGTCATGGAGCAGAGTGGGGGCTGTTCTATATGGAACTGACAGAGTCACGGCCCCCATCCTTCCCTTATGCCAGTACTAGATGACCCATCGTGGGCACACCAAGTGTATGCCCAGGGCACTAGCAATGGAGGGCCACCTGCCAACATTATTTTGTTTGGAAAACATTTGATACTTGATGCTTTCCAAAAAACATTAGAGTAATCCCCATAGGAAAAATCAGAACTTTATTGGACCTCTTTATATTTAGTTTATGGTTTAGTGCTTCCTAAAAATGTTTTGAAATTCTCAGGGCAGGAATGGGGACATGGCGGGCACTGTATAACCTTTTCAGGGTTTAGGATATTTGAAGTTCTCCATCCTGCCCTGCCTTCCTCCTTGCTTCTCCTTGAGGCATGCAGTAAGTAACTTACTATCTTAGTTCATTTGGGCTGCTATAACAAAATACTACAGACTGGGTGGCTTTTGAACAATAGAAATATATTTCTCACAGTTTTGGAGGCTGGAAGTCCAAGATCAGGGTGCCAACATGGTTGGGTTCTGCTGAGGGCCCTTTTCTGGGTGGTAGACTACTGACATCTTGTTGTCTTTTCAGCCCCTTTTCAGGGCACTAAGCCCATTCCTGAGGGTTCTACCCTCATGACCTAATCACCTGCCAAAGGCCCCACTTCCTCATACCATCACTTAAAGTTTCAACATTTGAATTTTGGGGGGACACAAGTACTCAGTTCATAGCACTTACTATACTTCATTGACTCTAGGAAGCACATCTTTTGTACCTCTGAGATTGGAATGTTTCTTACAATTGATGGTGCCTTAGATACAATGAAATATGGTATATTATTGGCACTGTGATGTTCCTTAGAAGCTATTCTATGTCAGGTTTTCACCCATATATTTTTCTGACGTCTAAAACTCTCTTATGTGCAAACTAAAAACCAGGTGGAAAAAAAACTCTTATAACCCCTGTGTCTGGATTTAGAGTTCATAGTGGCCAGGGTGCATCGTGGTTTAGGCATTCTGACAAACCCAAAGAGAAAGTATCTAGTTGGTTCTTTGGAGAACTCCCATGATTATGGTGACCCCTACGTTAGTTAATGCTGGGGATGACCAGCTTCCTCGAGGTAGCTTGACTATTTCTGGGCAATGACTAATGTTCTGGAAGACAATGTGGTAGGTTGAAAAGGCAGTAAACTCACACCCTGACCTCAAGGAGCTCACGTTCTGTGGGCGTGACACAAATATTAACAATTATGATGCAATGTGCTAAGCGCTGTAATAGAGGCAAATAGAAACTCCTGCAAAAGAGAGAAATTAAGTCTATCTGTATTTGTTAGATGTGACTTCACAAAGGAGGTGACATTGCCTGAGTCTTGAGGAAGAGGAGGAGATCACTAAGTGGAAAAGGAGGGAAGGAGCAGCATGTTCAAAAGCACTTCGGGTACACTTACAATGGGTGAATTTTGTGGTATGTAAACTGTACCTCAATAAAACTGGTTAAAAAATTAAAACAGGAAAGTGCTTAGAGCCTAAAGTGCAAGGTACGTTTGGGAAATGACAAGAAGATCTTTGTGGCCAGCAAAGAGGGTGCTTGTGTGAATGGTGAGAGATGAGGTAGGGGGTTTGATTGTATTCAGATTTTGAAGTTTTGTGTGTCATATTGAGTGGTCAGAAACTTAGGAGAGAGAGTTGAGTAGAAGGTAGAGATTTACAAGTCAGCGGGATAGACTGTGAAGCGTGGGATTTGTTGCTATCAGCCAGAAACAGTTGCTGTCATTTAGCATTAAAAGTAACTCTAATTTTCTTGGCAACCTGGGCAAAAAGAAATATGTGATGAGTTAGATAGCTTTCATTAACCAATAAAGGAAAGCATGTCTGTCTGTCAAAAGAGACAAGTTATTTTCTTAGCACTAAACCCTAAGGAGTTTCCAAAGTGCATCTTGATATTGGAGTCACTGAGCAATACAGATTAAAATAATAATTTCACAAATTACACATTTCTTTATATTAATTTTTGAGTAAAACTTAAGTTCATAATTTTCATCATTTTTTCCTGATAACAAAAGTAATACATGTTCATTATAATACATATACTGACCATAGAAAGAAGAAAGTAAGATTGCTGGTCATACTAGCACCTAATGATTTTGTATACCGAGATAGACTATACAGCATGTACAATAATGGAATTGTTTAATATGGCTATTTGAACCTACATTTTTTTACTTAAAAATGTATTAGAAACATTTTCTCATGTCCTTAATTATTCTTCTATACTAAAGTTTTTGTCGTTATCACTTATAACAACTTACCATAATTTCACAGTATCCTATTGTTGAACCTGTATTCAATTTTCTAATATTCTTTTCAATATGTTGATGAACATCCTTCTAAATAAATCATTGGGCCTGTTCGTAGTGTTTTCTGTATTGGTTAGAGCTTTTTGGGCTTATTGTGTCAGAAATCCAACTCAATTTTTTTTTTTTTTTTTTTTGAGACAGGGTCTTGCTCTCTTGCCGGGGCTAGAGTACTGTGGCGTCATCATAGCTCACTGCAACCTCAAACTCCTGGGCTCAAGTGATCCTCTTGCCTCAGCCTCTGGAATTGCTGGGATTAAAGGCACATGCAACCACACCTGGCTAATTGTTAAGTTTTTTTGTAGAGATGGAGGTCTTGTGTGTTTCTCACACTGGTCTCCAACTCCTTGGCTCAAGTGATCCTTCCTTCCATCTCCCAAAGTGCTACGATTACAGGCGTGAGCCACTGTGCCCATCCCCAAGTCAACTATTTTAAACAAAAGAGGAATTTATTGCTGGATGTGGTGGCTTGTACATTTAATCCCAGCTACTTGGAAGGCTGAGGCAGGAGGATCACTTGAGCCCAGGAGTTTGAAGCCAGCCTGGGCAACATGGTGAGATCCTATCTCTACAGAAATTTTTAAAAATTAAAAAAAATAAGGAATTTGTTGTAATAACTGAAAAATTCAGGAATATATTGGCTTTAGGCATGGGTGGATTCAAGCACTCAAGCAATGTCATCAAGTACTATAGCTTTCTTTCTCTCTGTCTCAGTTCCACTGTCTTCTGTGTAGACTTCATTCTCAGGCAGGCTGTCTCTACAAAGATGGCCACTAGCAGCTGCAAGCTTACATAGCAGTCTTCAGAACTCACAATTTTAGAGAAAAAGAGAGCATTTTTCATGATAGTTCTGGCGAAAGTCTCAGAGAAACACTGATTGGCCCAGCCTGGGTCACAGGCCTATCCCTGAACCAATCATTATGTCCAGAGCTGGAGTACTATGATTAGCCAAGACTGAGTCATCTGCACACCTTGTGGGTGAGGTCAGCTGCCTTGAAATCACACAGATCAACAAGTTTACTATTGAATAAGAAAGGGATGAGTCTTCAAAGGAAGGGATGCTGGCCAGACTTTTAAAAACCCACAAATTTCCTTAAGATATATTACTATTAGGGCTATTTGAATCAAAGGATATACTTTTTTAAAAAAGGGTTGTAATACATGTAAATTGCATTCTAGAAATGTGGAGCAGTTTCACTTTGCCTAACAATGTATGAGAAAGTCCTTGTTCTTAAGCTCTCATAACAACTGGGCAATACCATTCTACTTTTTTCTTTCTTTCTTTCTTTCTTTTTTTTTTTTACCATTCTACTTTTTAAAATAGCTTTATTTTTATCAGAGCAGTACTTCTATAAAAGAAACCAATGAGAACCAGTGGTGTGCTGCAAACTGGGTCTCTGGAAAAAATAAAAAGCCTTGATTTGTAGTTTTTACCTTTTTTTTTGAGACAGTCTCATTCTGTCTCCCCAGCTAGAGTGCAGTGGCATCATCGTAAATCACAGCAATCTCAAACTCCTGGGATCAGGCAGTCTTCCTGCCTCGCCTCCTGAGTAGCAGGGACTACAGGAGTGAGCCTGTTAATTTTTTCTGTGTTTTGTAGAGACGGGGTCTCACTCTTGCTCAGGCTGGCCTCAAACTCCAGACCTCAAGCAAGCCTCCCATCTTGGCATCCCAAAGTGCTAGGATTACAGGTGAGCTGCCGCGCCTGGCAATTTTTACCAATTTCTGTGGTATAAATGCTCCTACCATGGCTCCCCCATAATAGAGGTGTTTTAGAAACACTGTTTCTGAGAAATAGCAGTCTCCTATCCCATCCCTCCCTAACACCCAGTCCTTCTCCCCAGAGAGAGCCACCTCAATTATTCTGTTTTCTCTTTTATTTACCTCCGCATTTCTAGATAACATACTTATACAACTATATATTATCAATTTTAAACATTTCCTATAGGAATACTAGAAATGTATTTCCTATTATGGTAGGATGAATATTTAGTTCTTACATTAAGTCTCCCCACTTCCCACCTCCATCATTCCCTGGATTTAACTGCTTTTGCTGTTGTTGTCCAGTTGATAGCCATTGTTTACATTATTATGACCATGCGAATTTCCTTGACTGCTGGGCTGAGAAGTACACATCACACCCCCTTCTTGTATGACCCTTAGCTTTTCTTGGAGTTAATAATTTCCTTGGTGTGTTTTTTTCTCATTTCTTTAATTTCCTCTGTATTTATTACTATTTTCCCCCAAGTGTTCCAAAATATCTGTTACGTACCTATCAGTATTTTGAGTTATCTGCTTAAACACACCAATTGGTCTTCTTTTCTCCCATGCAATCTGCCTTCTCATAGTCCTCGTCTTTCCTGTGCTAATCTGGACTGGTTATTTTCTAGACCTGCTGCACGGCTTTTGTCCTGGCACTTCCTACACTTCCTACTTCCCTTTAACTCTTTTTTTTTTGTGAGGGGATAGAGAAGGATGAACTGTATTCTATTTTGGCTCTTCTTTTCTTTCCTTTTCTCTTTTCTTTCTTTTGAGGTTTATATGGCTCATGGTTCGGCAGACTGTACAAGAAGCATGGCACCAGCATCTGCTTCTGGTAAGGGCTTCAGGGAGCTTCCAATCAAAGCACTTAGCATAAGGATAGAATAGAAAAATTTTAGGGAAGTCACTTAATCTCTCCAGGCCTTGGTTTGATCATCTGTAAAAAGGGAACTATATTACCTGTCCTCTTTGCCTTTCAGAGTTATTTTAGGGATAAAAGGACATGCTAGATGGGAAGATGCATTGAGAAGTATAAAGGGCTACAGAAGGACAAGTAGTCTACCTGATAGAAAGTGAGTTTTGAAAAAAAAGGGTTCCTGGCTGGGCGCGGTGGTTCACGCCTGTAATCCTAGCACTCTGGGAGGCCGAGGCGGGTGGATCGTTTGAGCTCAGGAGTTCGAGACGAGCCTGAGCAAGAGCAAGATCCCGTCTCTACTAAAAATAGAAAGAAATTGGCCAAACAACTAAAAATAGAAAAAAAAAAAAATTAGCCAGGCATGGTGGCGCGTGCCTGTAGTCCCAGCTACCTGGGAGGCTGAGCAAGAGGATCACTTGAGCCCAGGAGTTTGAGGTTGCTGTGAGATAGGCTGACGCCACGGCACTCGTCCCAGGCAAGAAAGTGAGACTCTGTCTCAAAAAACAAACAAACAAACAAACAAACAAAAAAAGGGGTTCCAGGAGAGAAAAGATCAAGTGAATTGCCCGTAAGAGCTGTGAGCTTTTAATTCTGATTTCCAAGGAAAGTGGTTTATGCTTTTTAATGGAAGGGATTGTATTATAGGTAGTTCATGCCTCTGTGGCCCAGAGAGCACCCTGATAGTGCCAGGGAGGTGGCTGCCCACCTGTCTATGAAACTCTGCCCACAGACTTTCAGGAACTGATCTCATTTTAGTAAACCTTTCTCGTATTTAAACATCTTTTGTTTATATGTCATCCCAGAGAGAGGGATCTGTTCTCAGGACCATAGTGCAGAAAGTCAAGTATGTCACCTGCTGTGATCTCATAGGAGATACTTTCTAAATCCTTTACTCCTCAAAGTTGATAAGAGAATAAGACCTTTTTACCTGATGGGCTTACTAAAAATTCTACAGGTTTTCTACTTAGTAGGGTCTTGGACACTCCCAAGGAAGAGCTGTTATAGACTCTGACGAGTCTAGTTCTAGCACCCGTATTTTGGTAAGGCACCTGCTTCAAATGTTAGCTTTTCTTCCTTCTCGAAGTCTGTTCTGATCTTTACAGTCTTCCAGCTCTTCCATCTCAACGTGACTTCCCCCTCTTATGAAATCCCTGAGAGAAGAGGTTCTTCAGCTTTCTCATTTCATGATGCCCTCAGTAATTTTTCATAACACCCCTAGGCAAATATAAATGCATAATAGTTCCATATATTAAGTAGTTAGATCCAAACAACTTAAAAAGTATTTAAGTCCCAATAATTTAATAGTCATTGAAAACACAATGCACATACATTAAAAATTATGGTTTTATTTCATTTTAAAGTAAACACTATTATTTACTAATAGGATGTGTGTGCCTGTTGGGTGTACTTCTCAAACCTTGGAATCAGATTGGATGTTGTTGCTTTTCTTTCCTGTTCCATGTTGGGTTTTTGCATAGTACTTGCTTTTTATCATAGCAACTAATGAAAACTCAGTCTTGCAAGGATGTGATATCACAGAAAGAAATGTAATATGATCTAACTGTGAACTGCCTGGAGCTAGTCATTTGCACATGTCCAGTAGATTTTGAGTATTCCTGTGTTTCCCTTGAAAAATTAAAATATTCCATTGTAATCCTGTAAATTTGCTGTGACTCTTCAGGGTACCTCAACCTACAATTTTGTCCTAGAGCTTTTCTGTGCCTCTGATGATAAAAGAGTACATTCTACCTTTTATGACAGTTATTTGAAGGCATATATTATATCTCCTATTAGAACTTTTTGAAGGTCACGACCATGTCTAATTTGTCTCTGTGACCTCTGTAGCACCTCTCAGTAAAAGTAATTAGCACTTAATGAGTACTTACTAGGGCCAGGATGTCCATACATTCATGGGCTGGATGACTTCAAAGCCCAAGTGCTTCCCAGGACACTATTCTCCCTCACCTAGCACAGCGCCTCACCCATAAGCTCCCAGTTAATTTTACTTAAGTGAATGAATAGAATTGCATATACTTTATATGGGTCACACCTTGATTCAGGGTGCAAAGCAGAGCAATTCATAGAACCCAGTCAAGCCAAGTAGGTACCTCTACACATCCAGTGTGAGTTTAGGGCATAGCATTAGGCTAAGCATGGCTCTGCCACTTACCTCTCACCTCAAGTGAGTTGTTTAACTGTTGTGAGTTTCTGTTTTCCTCATCTGTGATATGGATAACAATACCTCACTCAGAGGAGAATTATGAGGGTCAAATCAAATATCGTCTGTGTAAGGGCTTTGAAGAATATCACGGTGGTGTGCATTAAGGAATTATGGTTCAGGTATGGATATACAGATACCTTTAATATCACACTTCTCTTCTATGCCTCTTCCTGGTAGGGCTGAAGGAGGAGGGGAGGCTGAACAGAGGACAGAGTTGTGGGCTATTTGTAGCTATTTCTGTTCCCCAAGTGACCATTCTCTAGGCACAGACTGAAATTCTCTCTGGAGCTACACTAATGGACACATTAGTATCAGTTGACAAAGTACCATATGCTCTGAAGCGGTCTCCCATTAGGCTTCATGGGAAGTAGCAGAAATTCGTGGTCCATTATAGGAAATCTGCCATGACTTCAGCCTCCAGTAAAGCATATTCCTAGATATCCTAGGCTCTGGAAGTTCAGGCTATGCCTCCAATTACATGATGATGCACAAGACATTACTTATTTTAAGACAGAAAGTCTGTAAAGTAAGTTATTCTTGTCTGTTAATACTAGGCTCATAAAAGCATATTTTATTTTTGAAAAAAATTTTGTGTTTTTACAATGGATTATTTTGTGAACACTCTTGCTATTTGGTTTCAGGTTAATCAGCATGTATAATTATCATTAATCAGGATCCAGATTATTAAAATACTTCATGTCTTCAATATCATTAATAAGTACATGATTTTTCATAAATCACCATGTTATATTTACAGAACCTTCAGCATTCCTTTCAAGAAGTGTCATCTCTTTTAATATCAATCAGTCTGCATAAAAAAGAATGGAAGAAAAAAAGGAAGAAAGAAAGACCTAAGCTCCACAGATTGTGAAAGAAAAGGCAGACTTCAAGTGTCAAGATCTGGGGGTTTCAAAATGCATAATAATAGCTGCCATTTATTGAATGCCTACAATACCCCAGATCCTATGCTTGGTGTTTTATCCTTATTATTTAATTTAATCTTCACAACACCCTTTGGGGGCAGTATTATCTCTATGTTATCATGGGAATACTAAGAGGTTATATTAGTTGTCAAGGTCACAAAGCTAGCCAGAGCTGGCATTCAAGCTACGTCTGTCTGACTCCATAGCCCAGATCCTTTCCAGAGCATCCCTCTGATTCAAAGAACAGGCTGAAACACAGTGTTGCAGTACACAATACATAGTAACAAAACATGAATAAAGCCTTGTTTTTAAGAAATTCTAGGTCATTCCTATCTCTCCCTATGCTATACTGAAGATGGGAGAGAAAGCCTCCAAGACTCCCTGGAGCTTCCCATGTACCGTTTCCAGAATTTGGGGTCTTACAAGGAGTGTTTTAGCTGGAGAAGATCCAGGCAGTGCTGCCCCACATCTTCCAGTTCCCTTCATTCAGGTTTGCTCTGTTCATACCTGTCTTCTACATTGGGCTTCTAGATTAGTAGGATTTGAGTTGATAAGGGATTCTACTTGTCTCCCCATTACCAAAGTTAGAAAAACACTGATACCTAATTCTCTGTTTTACAGATGAAGACACACTCAGAACAGGCAGGCTTGACAAAAATCACCCAGAAAGGTAGGACAGGCCCCTTTCTGTTTAGAGTTTTAATTTCTGGATCACTGTAGGGAAACTATCAGGGTAATAAAGACAACCACCATGGGAAATATACTCCAAAAGCCATTCTAGCCTGTTGACTGAACAGGGGATGATGTCAGAACCAGATTAAAATTTTGACTTTATCACCTACTAGCTGGATGATCTTGAGCAAGTTACTTAACCTTGCTGAATCTCTTAACCTGCACAAAAGACACCATAAGTGCTTGTCGCAGTTTTTGTGATAATTAATAGTATATTAAAAATACATAGCATATAATAGGTGTCCCTTCCCATCATCAGAGCCTTCCCATAGACTGTTCTCTTAGCCTGGAAGCTCTGTCTTCTCTCTCCCCTTTAGGGAGAAACTTGGACTTATTTTTTACTTTCCTTCATTAGACTCCCTGGATTTGAATCTAAGCTCTTATAGTGAGTGACCTTGGGAAAGATAGCCTTAGTTTCCTCATCTATAAAATGGGGAAATTAATGTATAATTCATAGGGTAATTAAAATTAGGTAAAATAAACTGCTTAGAACAGTGCCTAACAAATATTAGGTTTTAATACATCTTAACAAGGACTGTTTGTGGAATCCGCAAAATAATTCTGGAGGGCTCTCTTTCCTCCAGAAGTAAGCTATTCACATTGTCTGGAAGCTCATGACATTTGCTCTTTATTCTTGTAGTTCAGAAATTTCACCAGGATATGTTTTCTTTTTTTTTTTTTTTTTTTTTTTTTGAGACAGAGTCTCACTCTCTTGCCTGGGGCGAGTGCTGTGGCATCAGCCCAGCTCACAGAAACCTCAAACTCCTGGGCTCAAGCGATCCTACTGTCTCAGCCTCCCGAGTAGCTGGGACTACAGGCATATGCCACCATGCCTGGCTAATTTTTTCTATATATATTTTTAGCTGTCCAATTAATTTCTTTCTATTTTTGGTAGAGACGGGGTCTCGCTCTTGCTCAGGCTGGTCTCGAACTCCTGAGCTCAGAACAATCCGCCCGCCTCGGCCTCCCAGAGTGCTAGGATTACAGGCGTGAGCCACCGCGCCCGGCCTGTTTTCTAAAATCCATTCTGCTAATCTTTGTCTTTTATTGGCATACTTAGATCATTTACATTTAATGTACTTATTGAAATGTTAGGGCTTTACCATTTTGTTATTTATTTTCTGTTTTTTCATTTTAAACTCCTCCCTTTTTCTTGCCTTTCTGTGGATTACTTGAACATTTTTTTAGAATTCCATTTTGAATTATCTATATTGTTTTTGAGTATATCTCTCTGAATAGTTTTTATAAGTTGCTGGTCAAGTATTAAATTATACATACATAACTTATAACACAGTCTACTGCTGTTGACATTTTACCACTTTGAGTGATATGTAGAAACATTACCTGCATTTAGGTCCCAGGTCCCTTTATCCTCTCTCCTTTTTAATGTAATTTTCTTAAAATATTACCTCTACATACATTGAGAATGACATCTGGCAATATTATAATTTTTTATTCTGCCATCAAACATAAAATTAAAAGCTGAAGATGAAAATTATTATCTATTATATTTACCAATTTTTTTTATTCTTTCTATTATTCTTTCTTCATTGCCGATATATCAAATTTCCTTCTTTTATCATTTCCTTTCTATTTGACGAAGTTCCTCTAGTAATCCTTTTATAGTGGGTGTATTGTCTACAAATTCTCTTAGCTTTTCTTCATCTTAGTTTTTCACCTTCATTCCTGAAAGATATTTTTGCTGGTTATAAAATTCTGAGTTGACACTGATTTTCTTTCAGCACTTGAAAAATGTTGCACAACTTTCTTCTGCCTTGCATAATTTTATATAAGTGTTTCCCTGTAAGTCATGTGCCATTTCTCTCAGTTTTTAAGATTTTTTCTTTATCTTTAGTTTTTAGTATAATTACGATGTCTCGGTGTGCCTTGAGTTTATCCAGTTTGGGGTTTGTCAGCTATGTCATTTGCCAAATTTAGAAAATGTCAGCAATTATTTCTTAGAATACTTTTTTCCTTCTTTCTTTCTCTTCTTCTTGGACTCAGATTGTATGAATGTTAGCCTAATTGTGTTATTTATTATTTTTTTCTGGTCTGTTTTCTCTCTGTTGTTCAGATTAGGCAAATTTTATTGATTTGTCCTCAAGTTTACTGATTTTATCCTTTGTTATCTCCATGCTACCATTGAGCCCATCCAGTGAGTTTTTTATTTCAGTGATTTTATTTTCTAGTTCTATAATGTGCATTTGAATCTTTTTAATAGCTTCTGTTTTTTTGCTGATATTTTCTGTTTTCATTTGTTTCAGAGAATTTTTAATTGCTTGTTGAAGCATTTTTATGATGGCTGCTTAAAAAACATTGTCAGATAATTCCAACACCTATAGCATGTTCATTTTGGCATCAGTTGATTACCTTTTTTCATTCAAGATGTGATTTTTCTGGTTCTTGGTATAATGAGTGATTTTTAAAAATTGTATTCTGGGTATTTTAGATATTATACTATAAGATTATGGATCTTATTTGAATCTTCTGTTTTAGCAGGCTTCAATTGTACTGGTAGGGGAAGAGGAGCACACCACATTATCATTGGGTGGGGATGGTGGTCCAAGTTCTCCACTTGGTCTCTGTTGATATTACCCTGAGGTGGGCTGAGAGGTATGCCTTGTTATGTCAGGGCAGGGGTTGAAGTCCAAGCTCTCCAATCTACCTGTACTGACTGGGGATAGGGGAGTGGGAGGGGGAAGGTTGTGTGCCATTTTTTTTTATGGTGTTTTGCTGGAATAGGGTAGATATTGTCACAAAGGTTTCTGTCTTGTTAGGCTTCCCTTCCCATTCCTTTGGCTACAGAGATCAGGTTTTTCTTGAGATTTTTTTTTTTTAATCTGTGGCTATTGACGTTTTCTAGTTGTAGGCTTCTCTAGTGCCCAGTCTGGAATATATAGGAGGCAAAAAGAAAACCCAGGAAATTCATCACTGTGTTGTTCTTTGAGTCCTGAGGTCCCTAGCTAGTCCACCTTCTCTTTCCATCATTCAGTCTTCTTATGTTTTTTTTTTTTATTGTTTGTTGTTTATAGGGGTACAGATGTTTAGGTTACGTATGTTGCCCTTGCCCCCCCTTCCCCCCAAGTCCCAGTCCCAAGCGTGTCCATCTCTCGGAGGGTGCGCATTGCACCCTTTGTGTATGCATATATCCGTCCCCTCCTCCCCCTCGCCCCTCCCCCTTCCCCCTCCCTCCCTACCCGA
>RJWJ010010339.1:0-47276 GCA_004363605.1 Indri indri
ACTGTCTCTTCTCATCGAATCTGTTCCGAGTGAAAGCAACACAGGTCAGCAATGCATAGAGGCCATGTTGCCAAAATTCATATGTCACGTTAGGTTTAATGGGGAATTCTAGTAAATTTTCCAAGTACTGCAAATAAATGTCAAGCATATTTAGGACTAGAGAAATATGTGACTTTAATGGTACTGCAAACTTAGCTCTTAAAACCATGTCTCTACCAGGAACAGGGACAGCATCCTGCTGTATGTGGCACATGCTGCTTGTGAACTATATTTCTTAAGCCTGGACAGAAAGAACCTTAATCATCTTTCTGTCACAGATATATATATATATATACATATAGATGTAGAAAGTAAATTGAATCATTCATCTAAAATACAATTTCAAGTTCTCTACCACAGTTGGCCATATATACCTGCCCTCCCCACCCTGCACACCTAAGTCTTCTATGGCAGCCTCCTAGGAAAAAGGGTTGGGATGAGAAGCAAAGCACAGTAAATGTGTTTTGGGCCCATTGGTTGGATGTCAGATGGTCGGCCTGGATGTCTTAAAGTCTGGGTAGCTGGCACAAGAGTCAACCTGTCTGCGAGTCCTGGGTTGTATCCCTAAAACTGGACTGCTGTTGCTTGTCGTCTCTTACACAGGCAGAAGGAATGAATGAGTGAGGTTAGACGAAGCCCTTGAAAATCATACAGTAACGTTCGAAGACAAGGCAAACACAATGAGACAAGGAGCAGAACTGTAAGAGAGCTAAATTGTGGCCTGGATTCTCTGGGCGTCTTCCTAGTTGGGTTTAAAGTCCAGGAGGGAAGGCTGCGTGCAGGTGGTGGCCCTGGAGCCAGGACTTCAGGGACGGGCAGGGTCTGAGCAGGCGAAGAAGGGAAGAGGGGGCTCCAGGAGGGGTCAACAGCAGAGAGGGAGGCACCAGCCAATCGCACCTGGGGCTCAACGTGGGAGAGCTTAAGAAACACCTGTTATAAGGCACTGCTATGTTTGAAAGTACTTTCCAGAAGTTGTCTAAAACCCATTCTTCCTACTGAGAGGGGAGCAGGCCTAAGGGGGGCGCAGTGGGTTTTCTTAGAGAAAGAAAATAATTGCCCTAATTAGGCTCCATACACAGTCGTTCCTATTGCATCTCACCTCCAGTATTCGTCCTCTACAAAGAAGTATGTTTTCTTCTTGTCCTTATCAGAAATGGCTGCATCAATTTTCTTTACCGTTGGAGGAAAACCCAGGGTGTGGATGCCTCTTGGGTAACCTGCTTGTACTTCACCTCCTCGGACACCCCAGAACTGATTTCCTGTTAAAAATAAATAATTCGGGGTCATATTAAATTTATAACAGTTAAGGCTTTTAGTTTTAAAAATACATTTTAACACCTTTGATTTCTATAGTAAAGAAGAAGCCTGAATTTTAGATTTAGTCACCAGCTCATAGTGGGCTTTTAGCTAAAATTTGCAGATTGAATGAATGAACAAAGATCAAATGAGAGAATTCACAACTCTGGGCAATGTATCTTCCTATCTTTATTTTTATCATCTGTAAAATATAAATAAAATAATACCAGCCCTGGTTATTTCTTCATTACCTTTGGCTGTTGTAGTAGCCAAATTTTGACATAGTAAAGAAAATTCAAATCCTGTTCAGTTTTCTTGTGAAAGGGTTTATTTCATGAGTTAAAGAAATGATTGTATCATAGTTACCTTTAAAAATGAAAACAGTATCCTTGCTAGTAACTTCATATGCAGCATCCAGGTCTGAAGGAAGAGATGGCCAAAATGAAGAGATCAAATGAAATTCAAGTTCATGTGTCCTGAAGGATTTGCGCCAAAAATGCCTAAAATATATGTATAGAAAGAAATGTAAATTGAAAAACAGTCTTTCACCTTTACAATATTTTCCTCACTGTCCCGCCTCACCCAACTTCCCCCATTCCCTCATCTTCTAGGCCGGATGATAGACAGAAATCACGTAATTGCCATTAGGAAAATTCTTTTCTTTTTCTTCAGAAGACTGCAGCGGACCTCCTGTCATAGCTTTTCAGAGTAATGTTGTCTGCGAAATAAAAGTTATCCTACTGCAAACTAATTAGCGCAGTATGAGTTCTACCTGCAACACATGCAAAACAGGGTATATGCTATACCATCGTTTATACTTTTCAAAAATGTAGGCAGATGTGTGTGTATGTGTATGTTCTGTCCAGGTATAGTCTTATGCAGGGACAGATGAATTCTGGAAGGACATGAAAGAGATGTTGATTGTGAATGAATATAGGGAGAACTGGGGAACCAAAATTTTTAACTTTAAACTGCACATTTGTGCAGTTTGGATGTTTTATCATGTGCACATTTATGCAACAGTAAGTAAATTAATTGATTAAATGTAATGCTTATCCTGGAGTCATTTTTAAAGGAGGTAAAGATAAAATTCTTATTCTAAAGACTTATTTCTGTTTTTTGAAAAGCAACCATGTCTTAGGGCATTTGGAAACAACAATTAGAGGATAAGAAACAACTCATCCTAAGACTTCAGAAATGAATCTGACAATTTCAGGAAAATGTGGAAAGGGCAGCACCAGGTGTAAATGATTTCAAGCTCAGAGGAAACGTTTTTGTTTTAAATGTTTGAAAGTCTCTATCACATTTCCTTTTGTTTTCCTTTCTAAGCATTGTAAATCAAAACGACAGATAGGAAAATACAATTTTCTGGTCTGACCTGTCTTTAAAGAACAGGACTTCTCCCCTCAGAGTGCTGACTGCATCAAAGGACAAAGCAGGATTGCACATGGCTGGTGTCTCGTGTGCTGGAGGGACAGATTCCGTGGGCACCAGGGTGTCATCAGGGGAGGCAGAGGGAGGTCCTAAAGGGAACAGATTCAGGGATACAAACATTAGGGAAATGTGATGTGTCTGTCAATTTACATGCTTTCCGAACATTCTCAAGGTCCTTTGAGCTAAATTACAAATGTTCTGTGTAGCATTTTAAAACTTCCATGAAGACCATCATTGCAAAGCTACGATGCCTAATTTTTCCAGCATCACTCACCGTAGAGGGACTGAATGCCATCCACGTCATCTTGAGAAAGGCGGAACTGGGCCAGGTCTGTGAATGACTTGTAGAGTGGGTACATCACAGCTTCAGCGTTGGCCGAGTGAAAAAGACCCAGGGAGTGGCCAAGTTCATGAGCAGCAACGAGGAATAAATTGGTTCCTACTTATGAAATCATAAATAATAGCCATTTATTCCTAAAATACAGGTACATTACACAGGTCAGCTGTGCATTGTATTTGTTTATTTCCTGGAACCACATAGGGCTATTTTTGACTTTGTTGGTTAATTGAGCAATTGACTGATTATACACTTAATGGAAAGCTAAATGTATTTCAGGACATACTTGAAATCATTCTTATAAAGTACCCTGTCACATCCACCTGCCCACCCACCCCCAGCCTTGGGAGCCTCTTAACTCCAGGAGAACCAGGTCCCTTTTGTACTCAGAAATGGAATGAACCTACTTGTTTAGCACATCGGTAAAAATTTCTCTTCATTTATCAGAGCAAAGCTAAACAGTGTTTCAATTTATTAGCATTTCCCATTTGCAGTCTTACAGTCATACAGTTAAATGAAACTGTATTCATCTCAATTCTGAAATCCTTAAACAACCATACTCCTGTTACTTTTTATTGGAATATTGCCTTCATAATTTTTTGGCCTCACTATCAAGTATATATTATATTGAGTCTGAAAAGATGAATTATGCAAGATGTCATAGGATTTGCAAAATTGGTTTAAAACACAACATGCCCAATCATGTCTATCATTTGTCACAAAAGAGATTTTAGGCACACAAACACTAGCTGTATTCAGATGTTTTTCCTCTTCATATTTTTTTTTTTAAAACTCATAATGCTGAAATTGGAAGGCATTGGGTAATTATGATCGACATAACAAGTAAATCTACTTTACTTTTGCAAGTATTACTTGTGCAACTTGTGATCCTAGGAAGGTGTTAATTCAACCAAATCAAGAATTTTATCCAGCACTAAACTTGCATTTGTACTTTCCACAGATATTTACATTTTTGTTATAAATCCCAGTTAAATCTCAGAAGTAGCATTATTTGTTTCAGCTGATTTTTTGAAAACTTTGGAAGTTATTCCCCAAAATACACAGTTATGAACTGAGAAACATTCTTCTACCTAAACAGTTTAGGCATTGTATTTGTTGGTTAGTTCTTTCCTTCAGAACAAGTCCACAAAAATTCCTCTTAGCCTAGAGGTAGTAAAATATTGCCTTAGCCAGAAAAAAGCAAAAAGAGAACTTCAGTTTTTGAAATTTAATTCTGATGTCTGTTTTGAAGAGTAAAGAAGTAAATGGGGAAAATTACCTAAGCAATATTCAATGCAATACACTATCCTTTGGATATCTCCATTTTGATATAAGAAATTGTTCTTAATAATGGTGGCCCTTAAATCACACACAATCCATAATCATTAAAGAAATACTTAATGATGTTTTTTATATTGTGGTTAACCAAGACAGGAAATACCACTTTTAGGCATCTGAAAATCTTTTCAATAATGATTTAAACAAAAATATATTCTGCTGATCCCCGATCCACTGGGAAATCCAGAATACCCCATTTCTTGAGCATTTTTAGTTATTAAGAGTTTTCTAAATGTAAAAAGAAATTAATGCCAAAACCATTCTGAGAGATGGCACTAACCTGCTGTCTCCTTCGTCCATTGTTCATCATCATCGAAGTGAGCATCTCCATAAATCCCTCGCCCAGGGGGATAGGCGTGAGCCAAAACTTTTCCAGGTCCATCAAAAGGGGAAAAGTCTCCATGTTCTAACAGAAAAAAAAAATTTTTATTGGAAAGATAGCTAATTAGGATCTCTTTTTGCCTTTTCCAATAAAACAACAGATAGATGGATGCATTTCATGTGTTTTTGTTTTGCTTTGCTTTAATTTTTACCTCCAACTGCAAAAGAGACCATTATGTCAGCCTCTCCTTCATACATCTTGGAGAATGTGAGTGGAGTCACCTCCTCCCAGACTTTCAGAGCTTTCTCAATGGCAGAATCAACAGCGTCTCTTGGCAAATCTGCTGTATAATTCACAATCCTGTGCGAGAAAAATTGAAGAAGATAATATTTTCTACTATGGCACAGCTTATAAAATTTCAGTCCTATGTGAAAACTCTTTGGACCCATTACCTGTAGGTAAGTTGGGTTTTCCTCCACTTCGGCGTGCCAGGAAAGGTAGTGAAGTGACCAACGTCAGGAACACCACACCTGGGCTTGTGAATCACCTCCAGAGTGTCGGAGTCCAGCTTCCCCGTCACCTCCAACCCAAGGAACTTCTGCATTTCTCGGATTTTTTTAACAACAGGACCACTGTCCTTTCTTCTAACAAACTGCTTCGCATGTTTAGGAAGGTTGTAGTAGTTTTCTAGGTATTGCTAATATAATAAGTATAGTTTTTAGGTCATTCTTATGATTTATGTTGTAGCTATTTATAGTAAACGTTTGCAGTTGCCCACTTTTCTTAATCTATTTGAAGTATTTCTCTAGTTTCCTGAAATAATAAATGTCAAATTTCATTTAATTCTTTAATTACAGCCTTCCTTTCACCTTTGCTTTAACTTTTAACTATCTCTGCTGCTTAATTTTCTATCAAAGTAACAAAAGTAAAATGAAAAATTGAAGTAAATATACAGTGCACTTAAAGGAGAAAAACAAAATGAACAGAAATAAGCATCTTTGAGTATATTTGTCTATTTCAGGTAAATTTATTCAATTTCCTTAATTTTTCACTTTATATTTCTCACAAGGACCTGGCTTAAGAGAAGAGTTGGACAAATTCCTTTGCCTAAACATGTCACTAGCAATACAAATACTTAGGTAAATTTACATTGAATTAAGATACCTAAAGAAGTTCCAAAGTATGACATGGTTCACACACTTCCCACTTGTTATTCATGTGCCTCAAGTCCCAGTGCTGCTACTGCTGTGGTGTTGTGTGATCTTGAGAAAACACCTAATATTTCTGGCCTTTGTTTCTTCCTACATAAAAGGAGAAGCTCAAATGCTGATACTGAGACCCTTTCCACGTCCAACACTTTATAACTCTCTGTCCCTGAACTGTTCCCACACAGTAAGCTCAAATCATTCTATGTGGGTTTTGAGACACACAGAGTGGTTTGAGCTTACTGCGGAAGGCAGAGATGGTCTCTCCACTTGGCTCTGTCAATGAGTGTGGTGTCCATCTACCTCCGTTAATTACCTGAACAAGGTCCATGCTGGCGTCCTCGCCCCTTGCAGCTCCATCTAATGGATAGGCTGAGCAAACCGCCACGCATAGAAACAGTAGGATTGGAAGACTCTCCATTTCCACGGGCTTTGCTGAACTCTATGCTGTCTCAATGCCTTGCTCTTTGCCTACTGCCTTCCAGGTCCACCCTCTGGAGCCCAACTTTTATAGGGTGACAATGTGTGTTTAGATCACCCGCAGCTTGACTGAGTCATCATTGCTTTTCATCCAAATGGCAGCAGGACCATTTCCAAAAATTCCAAATTCAAAGTAGGATGATACAACCTACTTTACTAATTTCACTCAACCTTCCCAATTTTGCAAGGCTAAATGGGTGATTAAGCTCCAGGAAATGCTTCCTGTCCTGGTAGAAGTGAAAACTGGGGCTTTTTTTTTTTTTAACTCTGGAAAAGTTGACTAGAATTCACTAGACAATTTATGTTTGTGATTTTGATAGAAGAAGTGGGCTGACTTGGTAAAACTCAGAATTGTGCAGAACTTTAAAAAGCAGTTTTATTTTAAGAAGAACATATTTAAAATCAAATGTAGTAAGATGTATGTAAGTGAAAAGCATACATATATAGCTATAGTCTATACTATATAGTATTACACAGAGAAAACATATTTAAAAGAAAACCGGAAGAAAGAATGTATTTGTTGAGTCTACGATTTAAAATACCTACTATTGATTTCTGTCTGGATTTGCTGGTCCTTGAGGAAAAAGATCATGGGCAGGTTAGAACAAAGAGGGCCTGTGAAAAAGAAGGAAATGTATCCTCTTCGGGTTGGTTTTAATTCTGTACCCAATTTATTAATGGGTAATAAACTCATAATAGTTGTTCCATGAATACTTATTGAATTGCAATGAATTACATTGCTCACTGAACTGAAATTCTCTGCCTTTATCTTTTTTACTTTTCTTATTCTCTTTCATTCTTGTTCTCTCCTCCCTAAATTCACATTAGTAGATATTTTGCAGTTGAAAACAAAAAGCCATCCTAAATTCTCTCCTCATGTTCTTCCTTTTACTGCTCTCTTTTTTTTTTTTTCTTTTCTTTTCTTTTGCTTTTGTCAGGAAGAGAGTTGCTTGCATCATTAGTGTATAATAAATGCTTGTAGGAAAGACCTTAAACATTTTCAGAAGAAGAAATTTAGTTCAACTCTGCATAATCCTCCCATCACCTTCCACTGCCCATCTTGTGGCATCCTTCCCTGGTCACCACATTTTATTTGTTCTTTCTTCCTTTGCTCACTTGCTTGCCGATTTGTTTGCTAAAGGGCAGAACATATTGGGAGTGAGAACTAAGTACAATGATGAATAAAAGTGTTGCACACTTAGTAGACATTTAATAAGTGCATATTTTGCTCCCTCCCTCTTACATCCTTTTACATTTTATTCTTTGTTTTATTTTTTGTATGTTTCTTGATAAACACTGGAGAGATGTTACCCAATATGTATGGAGGCTCTAATAGGATTCCTCTGTGGTGGTAAGATCCCTGTAACTGGAGATGCCCCCCACCAGGCAGGGACCATACACCAAATTTAAGCCTCCATTTTAGATTCAATTCTGTCTAAAAGACAAGTCAAAAATAGTGTCTTGTGATTCTCCATTTCTTTGAGGAAAAAAAATCCGTGTCTTGTCCTGATTGAAATAAGGGGGAAATATTTAGCCACACCAAGTGAGGACAGGGAGGTTGGAGGTCAAAGTGGTGATAGGAATACGGATTCCAGGAAGGAACAGTGGAGCCAGCAGATAAAAGAGAAATTAAAAGCAAAACAGCTGTGGCAGCCACAATTGTCAATTCCTTCTAGATTAAGGTTTTAAGGTTTTTTTCTATGTAAATTCTCTTGGGTATTTTAACTTATAAAATATATTTAAGGTTTAGAGGGAAGCCTGACAGATATCATGTTTATTTTCCCAACTGTTGAGATGGGGCTAGCAAAATGGGCTATGTTGTTCATGAAACAAATACAAAACCCTGTTGATATAGAACTTTGTCATCTTTTAAAACAGCTTCAGTGACTTCCCTGAGATGTCTTCCCTGAGTTCCAGGGACAGTCTTTACTTGTTCCTCAATGGTGCCTTGTACCCATTTCTGTTACTGCATTTTTCACACTGAACTGCAGTGGAATGGTTTACTTATCTGTCTTCCCTATTCTATTGTAGGTTTCTTGAAGGTATGGGCCATGTCTCATTTGATTCTATATTCCTAGTACTCAGCATGGTACTTGGCATATAGTATGTACCCAACAATTACTTAGAGAACTTATTAATTTTTACTTCCACCAAAAATCAAACAGGTGAAAGAAAAGTCAAAAAATTCACAAGTCATGCAGATGTTTCTAAATTTCCAGACCCTACATGTAATATTTACCAAATTCTCTAATAAACAACTTTTTAAAAGGGTTTTTTCTATAGGAAAAGATTCAATCTATCACCTTAAGTCTCTCTAAAAAAGACTTATATATTCAAAGTGTTCATTCCTATGTCTTCGGAATACTCAAACTAAAATTATAGAACCAGGAGTTTTCTGACCACGCACAAGATAGTCTAATTGCATTTGTAAATTACATTTTTTTTTTTTTTTTTGAAACAGAGTCTCACTCTGTCACCTGGGCTAGAGTGCCATGGTGTCAGCCTAGCTCACAACAACCTCAAATTTCTGGGCTCAGGCGATCCTCCTGCCTCAGCCTCCCAAGTAGCTGGGGACTACAGGTGCATGCCACCATACCCAGTTAATTTTTTTATTGTTAGTACAGACGGGGGTCTCACTCTTGCTCAGGCTGGTCTCAAACTCCTGAGCACAAGCGATCCTCCTGCCTCAGCTTCCCAGAGTGCTAGGATTACAGGCGTGAGCCACGGTGCCTGGCTGTAAATTACATTTTAAAAGGCAATGCATTCATGAGAAGGAATAGGTAAATTGAAGAGCAACTGAGTGAAAGAAGGGATGGGAAACAAGGAAGGAAGAAAAGAAGAAGGAAAGAAGGAGGAAGGAAGGAAAGAAAAGAAAGAAGGAAGGAAGAAGAGGAAGAAAGAGAATAAATGCATGAATGCAGAGGGGAGCTCTGAATGCCAGAAAAAAAAAATTAGGTATTTTCAGCACAGATATGAAAATGGCTGTCCCACAGAACAGTCATTTGTTATACAATGAAATATATACAATGGCTGGTTTTATAAATCTGACCTCCCAGGGATCAGAGGCCTGAAATTAAATTTACATTTAATCTAATCCAACGTGGATTCAAAAACTGGCAGTTAATACAAGGGACATTCTATCTGATCATTTTCACGTTTGTCTGCCTGTTTATCATGCTTCTCCACAACTAATCAGACGTGACAACGTAAGATCCTTGCTACTGCCAGCTGATATAATTATTCTTTTAGCTGTACGCTCATTCATCAAGTGTCTGAGTCGTAAGTACTTCAGAATACCCAAACTAAAAGTGTAGATTTGGAGGTAAAATTTAAAAGAGAAATTTACAAAAATGAGGTGACTGAATTAGCTATTTAAAAATGAGAAAGAAGAAGGAACAAAGGAACGAAGGAATGAAGGAACGATAGAAGGAAGGTTATAATCTAGTAGAGGGGATGATCTCTATATAATTAATTCTATAAGAAATAAAGTAAAAAATTGTACAGGAATTGAGCAGAAGGTGCTTACTTTAGGTTTTTACTTTAGAAAAACCCCATAGGTAAAGCAGCAGAGAAAGTGAGCCTGGAATGATTTGGACACAGAGGGAAATTCAGGAACAGAATAAACAGCTATGCAGAGTGTAGAAAGTTAGGGTCTATGTGGAAAATGTCAAAGAGTTACTTTTTTATGGAAAGAGAAGGTGTGTGAAGGGTAGTTATGAAAAAATGAAAAATAAAGTTGTGCAAAGATAGGCTGGAGCCCAATCATAGAAGATCAGTAGTCTGCAGCTAAGGTGCTTAGAGTTTATTCCATTCTCGGTGGAAAGCAATATGTCTACAAAACATTTTAAATAAAGCTTTATATATTTAAATAAAGCTTCATATGTTTATTATAGAAAATTTAAAATATACAAAAAATAGAAAGAAGAAAATTAATCATTTGTAGTCTTATCACAAGTAGAATAACACTATTAATGCTATTAACTACGTACTTTCCTCTCATTTTTTAATTCCCATGTATTCTTTTTTTATGTCATGCTGATAGTGGGAATTTGTAAAATTTCATTTATTTTTTCCCACAATTTTGAATCTCACCAGCCAGACAAAAGGACTAAGAAAGCACTATGTTCTGTTTAAATTGTAGGATAAAACCTGTTGTTTATAGGTTTTTTCACATATGTTTTTCATACCTGAAATCAAACCACATAGTCTGGTGTTTATGCCTATTTGCCACAGACAATTTCAAACATTCTAGTTGGAAGGACAACCAGAACAGAAAAGGGGATTAGGCACAGGTAATTTCCGCACGTGGATGCCTCAATCTTTCTTCATTTATAAAAGCATAATGACTCAGATCACTCAACATGAGTGGTAAAAATGTTGAAATCCATCACTCAAATTCCTTGGCAATGACAATGGCTTTTATGGCTCCAGGCAACTCTGATTTTATGGAGGGAATGAGCATTTTGTAATATTCTTGGCACAAATATTCCAATTGTGCAAAACAGAATAACATAGTTTTCAGTGGTGCTCCCATAGGTAGTATATTCCATTTGATTGTGGGGTAAAAAATGTTGCTTGAGAAACACTTTTTCTCATATGAGGATTAGAGTGGAAGCAGGAGAACAGGTATGAGAAACATTATGGGCCAAGCTTAACTCCAGGCTGCAAAATCTACCTGACAAGTCATCTTTCAGTCAGAAAATTGACTTTGTCGAACAAACTGAGTGAAAGCAGCTCTGTTAAGGCTTTTACAGCCTGAACTATGCATTCTGGAGCTGTTCATTTTTAGTCAGTTGGCAACTGTATGTGCTTATGTAATTTTTTTCCAAAGGTGGTTCAGGAGTGAAATTTATTGATTCCAGCATGTCTGAGCATGTCTTTTGTTAATGTCTCCTGTGGGAGATATCTTATGTGGTGGGTATGCAACTCTCAGGTCACAATCTTTTTTTTCCTCTTTTCAAAATCAATACATGGGCAGGCGGCAGTGGCTCATGCCTGTAATCCCAGCACTTTGGGAGGCCATGGCAGAAGGATTACTTGAGGCAAGGAGTTAGAGACCAGCCTGGGCAACATAGAGAGACTTCGTCTCAAAAAATAAGAAAAATTAGTTGGGTGTAGTGGCACATGCCTGTAGTCCCAGCTACTCGGGAGACTGAGGCAGGAGGATCACTTGAGCCCAGGAGTCTGAGGTTGCAGTGAGCTCTGATGATGCCACTGCACACTAGTCCAGGCAACAGAGCAAGACCCTGTCTCAAAAAACACAAAAAACAAAATCAGCACCTGTCTAGTAGGGATATAGGTTCGATGTTTTCTAGTTGACAGAAAAATACATATCCTAGTCCCTGTGAGAAGCAAAATATCTTTCTAGTTCTTTCAGATGATGAGAAGTTCCTGAGATTTCATAAGGCAAACATAGACAGACCTCCGAATTTTTTTTTTTCCGATGCAACCTCACTGTTCCTATAAAGAGTAGACAAATTGATTCTAAAACAAGCTTTCCTTTTCATTTTATGTGCTCTAGTGCACGTCTGGGAAAGGCTGCTTCAGTGCCTACTAGGCAATTGTCTTTTTAGACTGACAATTTCCCCATTTAGTGCTCTTGGTCAGATAAGTGGCAACATCAGAACTGTGCCTCTGTGAGATTAATCTGGTAGCAGCGATTGAGGCAGATTAGAATGTGAAGAAAGCAAAATTGACTAGTTCAGCAGCTATTAGAATCATCCAAGCAAGGTACAAAGGCAACCTGAAAGATCGAAGACAGAACTAAAAAGAATTGAGAAAGGAAAGCGATGATACAGACAAAAATAAACAAGCAAGATGAGAAAGGTATGGCACGACACTGAGTCTTGTACATTGGGAAGACTCAGAACTAGCTAGTCTGCAGTTAAGGTTGGGTTTCTTTCTTTGTCACTTGCCTGGTGTGGAAATAAACAAAGACCAACCAAAGGAGAAAAAACAAAGGACATCTACTCAGAGCTTGCTATAGCAAGGGAGTCAGCCACTGCTATTTGCGTTTTGGCAGAGCCTCAAGGGCAGGCAAGTACTGGGAAAGCTGTATAGTGGGAAGAAAAGAGAAAAGAGTGAGGCTGTTGGCACACGGGGAAGCTGCTGGTAGGCTAGCGTGGGCATCCTATGGGGTTGGCTGGGGTGCATATCTTTCTCTGATTGGTCTTAAGCAGGAAATAGGTACAAAAATTAGAGATGCTGTCAGTTTTTAACAAACTCATGGCCATTTGGGGCCAATTGTGATAGAAATTACTGTTTAGCTTCCTGGTTTGTCACTAGAGATAACAGTCTGGCCCTCTGCCAACCTGACTTACAGCAGGCTGGCTTCTTCAGCTCTTTGTTACAGATAATAGGATTGGTTTCCTGGGCAGGTTCATTCAGGCTGTGAGTCAGAGTTCTATGTACACATACGACCCGGCCGTTGTCTGTTTGTACATTCAGTCTGTCACTGGAAAAGTTGTCTGTCAACTCCATGGCTCATGCACCTCTGTAATGGCTGAAAAGTCCTGGGTATTTCCTTGGCTAGATGACCTCTTCTTTTGCTACCCACATAATTTTTGCTTAAACTCGAGAATTCATAAGTGCTCACTTCTGAGGGTTGGGTTTCTTCAAATACCTGTAACCAGCTGTGCTCATTGCCCTGACAAATCTGTGGTAATGGTCCTAGGCACTGCTTTGCCTCAGCTCGGAGACACCTCTTCTTCTTTTGAGTCATGACTTCGTTAATGTTGACACATCCAAAGGACGGGTCACATTATGTAAGAATAACAGAACGAAAGTTTGTGTTGTAGTAACAGCTAAAATTAGGGTCGGATACCTACCAAGGCAGAGCTAACTCGTACAACCCCGCAGAGCTGGTGAGGGTGTGCCAGCTTGTTCATTCAAACCATGCTAGTGGAAGAAGGGAATCAGAATTCTGAACTTTCATCATTTTATTCGGTTTTAGGTAATTAATGACTTTGCGTTTTCTCAGTGTGTAATGTGATCAAACAGCTATATACATACAGAACTGTCCTTTAAGAAAGGATAAAACCACGACATGGTGATCATCTACTATGTGTCCAATATGTCTAGTCTTTACACCCACATTGCCACTAAGGTAAAGATTAGTATCTCCATTTCACAGATAAAGAAATTGAAGCTCAGAAAAAGTTAAAATGTTTGTTCAAGTCCACACAGACAGTAAACACTGAATATATCTCTTAACCTAGTGTCTATTGGATAATCGGTCATCAGTTTTTGGGGCACCTCTCGTGACTTCCCTCCCCCCTTTTTTAAGCCCAGTCTTTCCCACCCATAATGTTCCACTCGTGCTGCCCAGATGTGACGCAGTTAGGACACACATCTATGAGCAGTCACTGTGTGTCACTCAGATTCAAAAATATTATACACGAAGCCTCCTTACTCACAAAGGTTGGTGAATGTTCCAAATCCTAGGAAAATGAACAAAATCTTGCTGGCTGTAAATTCCTAAGCATTTGTCAACAAAATCCAGCTCTAAGCTATGTTTTGAGCATACACACACAAACCAGTACCTTTGTGTTTTGAGACAAATTTCACAATCCTTTTTGCTTTTGAAAGTCGTATTTTATTCAATTACAGGATGGGAACATGATGTTCAAAGTCACGAATTTAGAGCATAAGTGGAAAAACTTCTCTTCAAACCTCACTTATGCACACATCTTCCTGAAGATATTTTTATGGCAATTTGACTGCTTCAAAAAGTACGGAAGAGAAGCAGGATTTTTTATGTTGATAATTTATTAACCATTTTGTGCCTAATAATTGAGTCAAACAGTGTCAGATCATACTCCTTGTTAGTTAAAAGATTATCAGCCAGAAGAATCAAAATGGTATGGTAGAAAGAACATGAGTTCTGGGATTAAACAGTCTCTGGTTAGAATCCTCGTTTCTTCTGTACTTAGTAGCTCTGTGACACCAAATTGCTTGTCTTCTCTCTGCCTCTTTTTCTTCAGTCTTAAAATAGCAATAACAACATATATCCTAAGGGCTTGCTGTATGTAACAGAAATCATATATAAACTTCTAGGAACATAATAAACATTATTATTCATAACACTTAGATATCCAGAATGGTGCAAAAAATTGGGTGACAGTATTTGTAATTTTGGATGGTTTTTAGTAGTTGAGAATGAAGGAAATAAGGTGACAGTGACCACATGGGTTCTCTACCTTCTCCACAATTCAGAGTGTTTATTAGGGTATGGATTTACCTGTACATGAGGACAGCAGCAAAACTGGGAAATTCTGGGTCCAGGGGAAGGTGAGATGAGAAGAAACAAGCTTCAGTCGAGCGCCTAGTAAGTGTCAGGGGGCTTCACCAATGTTAATTCTCAGAACGACCTAAGAGGCAGATATTGTTTTTCCTGAGGTTCAAAAAGATCAACTAATTTACCTAAGATCACACAGTGAGTTACTGAGCAGATTTTCTAACTTGTCCATATCATGGACTTTGTAGACCAGTCACTGCCCAGAACTCTGCCTTTCGAGATACTGGGTCATTAAGTATGAAATACCTGATTTCCTTAAGAACTAAGTTTGACAGTTGATATCTCTGACAATTCCCTTTGATACTTCTTGTTTTGTTTTGTTTTTTCCTATTGTAAAGGTACATCCTCGGTCTTTTCAAATGCATGTTTTGGCTTGTGATTATCTTTCACATTTTTGAGAGCAATTTTTGTGGAACCATGGATAAGTCAAAAATTAGTGTTATTTTCAAATATGAGTTCTATCACAGAACCAATGCACTGCAGACAGATAGAAATATCGTCGAAGTGTTTGGGAAGGATATGGCTAATGACCATACAGTATGTCGATGGTTTGAGAAGTTCAATTCTGGTGATTTTAATTTTGAAAGTGAGCCATGTGGGTGACCTGAGACCAAGGTGGATAATGATGAGCTGAAAACCATAGTGGAAACGAATCCATCTCAACCTACGCATGAATTAGCAGCAAGGTTTGATGTTAGAATTCCAACAATATTGGACCATTTGAAACAAATTAGCAAGGTAAAGAAGCTGGACAGATGGGTACCACATGAATTAAATGAGTGTCAGAAAAAAAATTGTCTCGGAGCTTGTCTTTCTTTGCTGTCACGACATAAGGGTGAACCATTTCTATACCATATTGTTACATGTAATGAAAAATAGATTCTTTTTGACAATTGCAAGCATTCAGCACAATGGTTGGATAAAGATGAAGTGCCAAAACACAGTCCAAAATTGAATATTCATCAAAAAAAAAGCTAATGGTGTCTGTTCTGTGGTCCAGGGCTGATATTATCCACTACGGCTTCATGGAACCTGGTCAATTGATTACAGCGGATGTCTACTGCAACCAATTGGACGAAATGATGAGGATGCTTGTGATTAAGCAGCTGAGATTGATCAATCGGGTCAGACTAATCCTCTTGCAAGACAAAATTTTGCAAAAAACAATGCTGCTCAAAGTACAGAAACTACTAGACTTGGAAACTCTCTGTCATCCACTATATTAACCAGACCTCGCACCAACTGACTACCACTTCTTCCAGGCTTTGGACCACTTCTTGCAAAGAAACATATTCAACTCTCAAGAAGCTGTGGAAAATGCCTTTTGTGATTTCAACACCACTCACTCTCCAGGCTTCTTCCCTGTTGGCACATACAAGCTACCGTCAAGATGGCAAAACTGTATTGATAGTTTAGGTGTGTACTTTGATTAATTGTACTGTTTCTTGTTTGAGGTATAATAAGCTAAACTTCTGATTCGAAATCAGACATTTCATATTTAACGACCTAATATTTGCAACAGGTGAAGAGACAGGCCACGTCTTCACTTCCTGCAGTATAGCAGGTGATATATTCTGAAGGAGCCTCACCATAAAACAACTTCGGTCTTAATACAATCTGCTTTTCAACGTATTGCTGGGTTTGTAGGAGTTAATGGAAATCTCTGGGGTTTCCCTATCTCCCCTACACTTGTACACACACACACACACACACACACACACACACAGAATAAACTGAAACCAGATTAAGAATGAGAGAGAGCAGCTAGCCAAGAACAAACATCCCCCAAGGGCAGATTCTTTTGTCAGAAGGACCTTGGCAATACTAAATCTTGAGCAAACAGCAAAGTGGGGAAATTGTACCTAAGCCTCCTGCCACAAACCCTAGAAAGAGACCAAAGTAGTCACACCGTTCCATTTCCCAGAGAAAAAATGATACTCCCCAGACTGACACACACAGAACTCTTAAGATATTTTAAACACTTTAATTGAAAAGTCAAGTAAAAATGCAAAGCTTTAAAAAGCAAAATGTCAGGAATTTTGACTTTAGTTGTTTTTTTTCCATTTTATAAATCTGAAAGGCAGAATTTTGTGGTAGTTCATAACATAGATTCTAGGACCAGACTGCCTGCCTTTGAACCACAGCACCAAGGCAACTTGACCTTGGGCAAGTTAAACTCTTCTTGATGGTTCAGTTTTCTCTTCTGAAAAATGAGAATGATAGTATTTATCCATGTTTATAATGAGGATTAAATAAGTTATTTTAATTTTATTTTTTGTGTATATGCGGCATTTAGAACAGTGCCTGGCACATGGTTAACATTGTAAGGATTTGTTTACCAAAATTTTAAAACATAACACAGATGGAGATAAAGGGAGGGAAGGATCATACATTAAGTCTTTGCAGGAATTTCCACGATAATGGAACTTTCCATGAACGTTCATGATGGTGACAGGGGGGCGCTCTGGGCTTTTATTCCTATTCAGTCGTCATTTAGGAGAAACTACTTCCTTCTGAATTACCTAAGGCCAAAGACAATTCAACCCAGATATCACTCAATTTTCTTTTGATGCTGATCCTGTAGGAAAGTTTCATCTTTTGAAGGAAATCTAGCATCTTGTTACCTGTAGAGAATACTGTTTCTCCTAGTGGCAACTTGATCCTACTCTTTGCAAAGACAAGTCTAGGATTATTATAATGAAAGAGCACATACTTGAGCTGAGAATGTATCTAAGACATGAAGGACAAAGAATTCCACCCCCATCTACTTTCTAAGCCTCATATTTCCCTTGGTTTCAGCTCATTCCACTGAGTCAAAAATTATCATCTGACTTGAAATGCACTTGACCATTTCTTAGAACCTGTGTGTATCAATCGGCAATTGTCTGCCAATAAGTTGAAAACTAGAAGCATCCCACAAACCCATAAGCTATTAGTGAGAGCTCTACAGTGTATACTGTAGAGATAGGAGGACCAGAAGATAGGAGGACTGTGTGTCAGGGTAGTGGAAAAACTTCATGCTGCCCTTACTATGCATTGTGTTGTTTTTCACGATTAACCTGTGAGGTGGGTACCACTCATATTTCCTCCTAAATTTAATGATGCTTAGATTTAATCACTTGTCAAGGTTGCACGGCAATTACATGGCTCACATTATGAGACTTGACTGAATTTTACCATAATGAGAAGTTCCCATTTCATCCCTTCTCCTCTCCAGTCTTGCAGCCATCCACTGTCTCTACTCCTGGGGGTCACGTGCAGCCTAGAGAATGCTTTCCTATCAGGACCGAGGATTCAGGTAGCCTCATGTAAGTGACTGAAAGAAATCTATGCTTTTTCTTTTCCTAGTTGCCTTATTTCTGTTCACTCCTTGGTATAGTCACAGACAGATGTGTTTTATTTAAGAGTAGGTCCAGAGTTATTTTCAAAGTACGTATTCTGTTTTTCAAGAAAAAAATAGAAAACAAATAGTTTCTTTCAAAGTTTTTATTTGAGCAAAAAGACATATACTTAGTTTTAGTTAAGCTGGAGAAATAATTATAATTTCTCAGTCCAAGGATGCTAGGAATCAACTTACAGAGCATTCTCCAACAAGTGTTCTCTTGGACTTAGAAAGTACCTATTTTCAAACTTAATAGTAGAGTCAAGCAAAATTGACAATGAGTATTTTCAAAATCAAAAAACATTTTATTTATATAATCTTTTGCCTATGGCTTGTAGATTTTATCCTATTTTATGACACATATCACTACATAGTGGTACACTGAACACATAGCAAGTGTGCAATAAATACTTATTAAACTGAAGTGAACTGCCAAGCACCATTAATTACACCATTCCTAACAATCAAACCAGCTATTGCTTTTCAGCTTTTTGGTGACACGAAGGTATACGGAATCATATTCAAATTGGTTAGATCCTTGGAAGAAATAGTAGTGTCCTGAAAATGAAAACAAATTAAATCATTTAATTCTCCTCTGAGAATTAAACATAAACATAAAAGCATAGATCTTTTTTTTATACATTATCTAGATTAGATGAGATGTGACTCAAAAATATAAATGTTGGGAACCCTTGGCTGTGTATCTTGCCCCCAAATATCTACCTACTGCAAGTCACACTCCAAGTGGAGAACTCAGGAGAGAGGATATTGGGCTCGAGTAGGGAACACAGGGACCTTGATAGAGGAAAAAAGACACTGGGGGAAAAATAAAAACAAAAATGTCTTGGCCCAGTGATCAATTGCTTAAGCTGACCTTGCTTGAAGACACACAACACAAACCCAATCTTCTGTCATCCCACCCTCAGTCCCAGTCTGTGAGGGCCTATGGGGGAAGAAGAGGCTGAAAGAAAGGTCCATGACGCAAGGTACAGGAAAGAATGAGCCTCCATGCTCTCCTGGGTACCGGCTGCCATGTGCACACTTGCGCATCCTATGCAGCTGATGTGACAAAGGAAATTCCAGAGACTCGGGTACATGGGAAACAGCAGCCATCACATTCCCAGTGCCTGCCAGACCACCCCAGGAACGCACCATCAGTGCCCCAGGCCTGCGTATTCTAGCCTGACTTTTGGAGCCAAGCACAGTGTGCATTTCCCTTGGTGGCCCTGCAGAGTCCTGTCCCTTTCCAACATGGAACCCCATTCTTTGATCTTGTTGAAAAATGTGATCTCCAATGTCTTCATGGTTTCCCAATCTACTTACTATTTTTAGAATAGAAGACTGCATCAATTTTAGGTCCAATTCCTGGGAAGTTCTTGGTAATAAATTTGGGATAACCAGGGTCCATGGATTGTCTCCTCTCATCATACCTGAGCAAAGAAATAACCAGCAGGAAGTTGGTCAGAAAACAGATTTCACGACATGAACCACGAACCCACCTTCTCTCCTGAAGGACAATGAAGAAACTGATGAAGAAAACCAAGGACTAAACAGTTCACTGATTTCTGATTTCCTGGAGGATTCAAAACCTATGCTTCCTGACTGCAGGTAAGCCTTTTCCCCACCACCCATGAGGCTTCCACCAGTGCTTCGTCCTGCTTTCCAGAGCCTGGCATTGAAGGGGATTTGGTACATCCCCCACTGACCAATTATTTAGCTGCCTGTCATTGCCTTCTTTTTGAAGTTTTCCACGGAGACAAAAACAACCATTTCCCCCAAGAAGATAATAGATGGGCCAATGGTTTTAAGAGCCAGGGAGCCAAAGGGTTTTAATATATGTCAGAGACAAATTGAAAATAAACTCTTTTACTTCCAGGCTATATAGGCAGATCCCAGTTTCTCCCCTAAATTCTCTTTCACTGGCAAGTGGAAAAAAAGAGTTGTGTTTCTCTCTAGACTTCCAAGTGGCAATGGAATCTACTTATCTTACTTTTATTCAATTTAGTTCTCCAAGTATTTATTGCTCACTCAGTACTGGCCTTTAAGGGAAAGGAAAATCTTGGGACACAGGGAAGCAGAAAACAAAATAGAGTCACTGGTCAGAGTTGAAATATTAATGTTAATAATGATAAGCTATGACAAACCACATTCATTTGTGAGCTCTTCAGAAAGTCTTATTTGCTAAAATCAAAAGGTTTGTGTCTCAAACAGGACTAAGGGTTCGTGCATAAAGTCAAGTCATAAGTCTATGGTATCCAATTGGAATTAGATGTTGAATTTTAAGTGTTTAACGAAAAAAATAGTGGTTATAATATAACCTTCCAAACTTATTCTATTATGCCTCACATCAGCCATACAAGCAATGTGGAAAATGACTGGTTTGCTCAGAAGAGGGTATAGAGGAACTGTCCTCCTTCAAAATATAGACACTTGAGGCAAGAGACAGACACTCAGCTGAGCTCCTGTCCTCACTGGACTATTTGATTTCCTCTTGGAGAACTTGCAGGCTTTCTCATGTCACTCAGAGAATGGTTTCCTCATTTTGTCTTTTGGTACAGTGATTATGATTATGGCAAGGAGTCTGGAAATCTATATACCCTCCAAACTGACTGTAGACTACACAGTAGGTCTCATACATCTCTCACACTATTTTTCAATGTGTTTCCACTATGATTAATAATATGACATTTTATTTAAAGAGTTCATGTACATATATATACATACACAAACAAATAAAAAATGTAGTATGTCATATATCAGAAACCAACAGTACAGATATAAAAAGTAAGTTGACAATAACTATTTCAGTCCTATGTTCTTTTGATCCCTCTCCCAGGAAGGCGAAGGACCTTTGGGAACTTGCATTGAAGAACTACCTTCTGGAAAATCCCATTCTTTGCCTGTGTCACAAATCTTAGGGGTCAAATTACCAACCATTAAAGCTCACCTCCAGTATTGGTCATCTACAAAGAAGTAAGTCTTATGAAGATGTGGGTTAAAAACAGCTGCATCAATTTTTTTCACAGCATCAGGGAAACCCAGAGAATGTATGCTCTTGGGATAATTTGGCTGCTGTCTTAAACTGCTAAGTAGCCAGTACTTGTCATCTGTGAAGACAAAAAAAAAGGGTACGTTGGAATTGTACAGAAAGAGTAATAAAAATACTGACTTACTACAAACAATACTGTTCCTTTCCCACAGTTCTAAAATGTATTGCTTGTTGTTCCCACACATAGTCTATCTCCTGTGGTTCCATGTTTTTTCACAGGTATTACCATCTTATATTTTACAAACTTTTCCCAAAAGGTATATGCATTACCAAGGTATTTAGGCTATTTTAGCTTACAGTTGAGAGCCACTGTTAATAAAATTCAGAGAATTATTTTTGGTCAATGTCTATTAAAAGTAGTAATAGTTCTCTTCCTTGAAGTAGACTCAGTGGCAAAATTATACATTGGAATTACCTTTAAAAAGAAAAACTTGATTTCTGTCTTCAATCTCATAAGTGGCTTGAATACCAGATGGCAAGGTTGGCCATAAGGAGGAAATCAAACTAACACTTGTCTCTGGTCTCTCAGGAACCTTCCACCAGAAGAATCTGACATAAAAGACATTTAACACATGTTAAAAATCACATAGACTAAAGAATCATGGAATGTGAGTAGGAAGGACCAGTAAAAAGACTCAGTGTTTCTTTCCATTATCCTCACATTCTGTTCCACCAATATCTGTGTAGGAGCCCACAACGAAAGATCTTAATCAACTCTTTGATTATTAACAAAAACTTTAACAGGCAATTTAGAAATACCCTGGAGCTTGGAATCTTTGGATCTAAGGTTCTAATCTGGCCCTACAGTCCATTCACCAGTTGTACAACCTAAAAGAAGTCACCTAACCTCAAATGTCTCAGTTTCATAATCTCAAAAATGGAGAATATTTATCCTACTTAGCAAATGTTAATCTTCGCACTGCCCCTCACACCCTCATCATTACTTGCTTCAATCTGTATTCCATAACAGGAACTATAAGTCATCTTGGAATTGTCTATAATCAAGAAATCAAGGCCAGGTTTGGTGGCTCATGCCTGTAATCCTAGCACTCTGGGAGGCCAAGGTGAAGGACAGCTTGAGCTCAGGAGTTCGAGACCAGCCTGAGCAAGAGTGAGACCCCATCCCTACTAAAAATAGAAAAATTAGCTGGTTGTGGTGGCACATGCCTGTAGGCCCAGCCACTTGGAAGGCTAGGCTGACGCCACGGCACTCTATCCCTAGCAACAGATCGAGACTCTGTCTCAAAAAAAAAGAGAGAAAGAACGAGAAGAAATCAAGTCTTTTATATAAGTACTTTTTTTACAGCCTTAGTTCCAGACTTCACCATTTTTTATCTATGATTAAAATAAACTGGCTTCTCTGCTTCCTGTCTTCTAATTCCCCAACCCAGATTCTTACTGAAAATCCATCTTTACGTACCAGTTTTCTAGTTAAAACACAAATTTAATCATACCACTCTCCTGCTTCAAAATCTTCAAGATCTCTCCATTATCTACAGAATCAAGTCCAAGTCCCTACTTACAAGTTTTATCAACTTCATTTTCCATCACTGGAAAACTATTCTCTGACCAAAAAAATCTAAGGATGGAGCCTTCAATATTGGTTAGATTTGAAAATGATCCTACCTGTCTTTAAAGAAAAAGATTTTATCTCCCACTGTAGTGACAGCATCAAAACTCAAATTGGGGTCACAGATAACTGATTTAGGATTGTCAGGATTTGGCACCGGTTGGCGTTCTTCTGGGCCTCCTGAAAATACATTTCAAGAAGCATTAGAAAAAAAACCCTGCATTTTAGTTCATAAGAGCCATTATTTTTAAAACATTGAATTTTCTTAATGAAAACTGCATCAAAATCAATTTAAGTTTTCTGTAACATTCACAGGAAGAATACAGTAAGTTTTTTTTTTTTTGTCATATGGTTGCAACAATATCATGGAGGAGAAAAATCTGATCACTTTTATTTTCCTTTTTCAGTTAGATTATTTTTTCTGTGGGCCTTCCTCCATAGGGCAATGGTATCTTGGATAACAAGAACACCAGACTTGAGGCCTCAGGTTTTGCCTCTGGCTCTGACATTAACCTACTAGGTCTCTTGTCGTCATCTGTAAAATGAAGACAATATCTGTGCTACCTACTTCACAGGGTTCTTATGAAGCTCAAAAGAAAAGATATATATTAAAATTTTATCCAAATGTAGATATTATTAGACTATTCATAGGAGTATCTTCATATGGCAAAATGATAAAGAAATTCAACCTACCATAGAGGGACTGAATGCCACGTATGTCGTCAGCAGAGAGGTGAAATGTGTTGAGGTCAAGATAACCATAAGTGGGGAACATTATGGCCTTTGGGTCATTGGAATGGCTGAGACCCAAGGCATGGCCAAGCTCATGAACAGCAACAAGGAACAAGTTTGTGCCTGGGAGGAAACCAACCGAAAGGGGTAAAACAGTGACTCCATTGTCATCTTGTGGACAATAACACAACATCTGACACAGTGAAAAAGAAACATCTGGACACGCTTTACTTACTTCCCCACCCTCTTGAACAGGGTTTCTCAGCTTCGGCACTACTGATGTTATAAGCCAGAGGATTCTTTGCTGCCTGGGCTTTCCTGTGCATTACAGATGTTTAGAAATCTCTGGGTTTACCACTAAATGCAAGTAGCACATCCCCCTTTAGTTTTGACAACCAAAAAATGTCTCCAGACATTGTTAAATGTACCCTTGGGCACAAAATTACCTCCAGTTAAGGACCATTGCACTAACAGACAAATGAAATATATCCTGTTGTGAAAAATTCTATAATAATTAATGGCTGTGTTCAACAGTTTTCATTGCTTCTAAATCATTCTCAATTCCCATGACTCCATTATGTTTTTACTCTTGATCAGGCTTGAGTGGATACAGAAAAGCCTTTAGTAACCATCCTTTCCTAAACCCAAATACAAGGCTATCATTAAATTTCAGGTACTGTGAGTCACTGAGAAACGTAACTTGTTATGTCTAATTCTTACACAACTGAAAGAAAGCCACCATGCTCTTCATTTACAGATGAGGAAATAGCATCAGTAAGATTAATTGACCAAATTAAGAGTTTGAGCCATGATTCAAATCCAAATTTCTTGTTTCTAAAGCTGATGCTTTTACTACACATGATTCTAAATAAAATTAAAGTGTACACTTATAATTTAGACATGTTTAGACTACCAAATTATAGTCATGCTTTTTCATTTTTTCTGTATGTCCTAGAGAATGCAACTTTGTAAGTAAAAGAGGGGAGAGGGGCATATTTCTTCTCCCAAATTTCCCAATTCACAGGTTTATAAACTCCTGAAATTTTTTTGTATTCTAGTCCGATGTCTTCATTTTTTTCTTTCTTTTTCTAAGACGAAACTGTAGCTCAGAAGAACTGACTTGCCCAGAGTTATACACCACTTAGCTACAGAGTCTAGCCTTAAAGTACTCTCTAGTACCCAAGTTCAGTCCTGCAACTAACTCAGAGATACGTTCATTTCTTCTCGTGAATATTAATAGAAAAAAGAAGCAAGGGCTCAGTTGTTCTCTACACTCTGCATAAGACTGGGAAAAGTAAGCAAAGCTTTTATAATTTGGCCTAAATCTAAATTTATTTTATTCCAAATTCCCACAATATTCCTACAAACCACCACCATTGGTCCTCATCTCAAAATAAGACTGTGTGCTCAAGGGTAATATTGTGTCCTTTTCACTTTGCATTCAAGCACCAAAATCACCCAAAATTGTAATAGAAACTCAGCAAACATTGACCTAATTCTTCATTTAATTTACTGGGTCAAAAAGTCAGACTGAGAATGAGCATTCTAAGAATTTTTCTAAATAACTTTTTGAAAGCATACAATCAAGCCAATTAAAAAATAAGGCAACATGGACAGATGGAAAGCATACACCGGGCCAGGAAATGCATGTTCCTGCCCAGCTTTTCTACAAACTAGCCACTAATGTCTTGGTCTTAATTACTTTTCTAAGGTCCATTGCAATTCCAAAACATTCTTTGAGACTAACCAGCACAAGTCTCTCATTTCAAGTGAAGAGATTGCAATCCCCAAATAAGCTCAGATAAAATTTAGACACATTTAACACGTCTGGCTGAGGATCTGCAGTTCGGCAAGTACCTAATCCTACATAATCTGTCTTTTGACAACACAAAAGTCCTCTTCTCATCAAAAATTTTGTAAGACTTAGGCTATGTGTCAGACTAGGACAAATAGCCCTCTGGTGGACATAGTATCTATAAAAATGTTGCTATTGAATACATGCAATATCAGCCAGAGAGAAGGGGATGCTGAGTAGAGAATATCCTTGATGACTTTCTCCCCACTTACTTTCCACATAAGGGAGTCATACAATATAGAATTTCCGTTTTTTTTTTAAGGATTATCTTTTTTTTTTATGGTTTGTTATTATAGGGGTACAGATGTTTAGGTTACGTATGTTGCCCTTGCCCCCCCTTCCCCCCAAGTCCCAGTTTCAAGCGTGTCCATCTCTCGGATGGTGTGCATTGCACTCTTTGTGTATGCGTATATCCGTCCCCTCCTCCCCCTCGCCCCTCCTCCTTCCCCCTCCCCCCCCGCCCGACATCCAATAGATGTTATTCCTATATGTACACTTATGTGTTGTTCAGTTAATACCAATTTGATGGTGAGTACATGTGGTGCTAAAATTTCCAACAGAAAGATTAGGAAGGCTTCTGATATGATGGTTGGAATTTCCCCCATGCTATTCCCCCAAATAACAGGAGAGCTTAGTTAGCCTCGCCCCAACTGTCTGAGGGGGATGGTGAGTTACAGTGCCTCTGCAAATGCACCCAAGGTATTAAATGATCAGCTGCTCATTCTGAAAGGTGACATGAGCATATAATCTTGTGTTTCTCTATACAGATCTCTAGGTTCTCCGTAGTCTTATCATTCTGTGTCACTATGAATCTAAGAAATTGTCAGCATATTATGAATCATAGAGATTACAATCTTATCCTACAATTTTTGGCACACATAGAATTAGCAACAGTGTTTACTTTTGACTTTATGGATTTCACTGTCAAAAAATTATCACCTAAATGACAGCTTTTATCGTTTCATACTATTGTTCTCAAGGTTCCTCTAAATTTATGCCAATCAACTAGTTCATAGCTCATAGAATCCTCAAAGATTCTTAGAGCTGATCTTTAAGATAATCTAATCCAATACCCTCAATTTATAGCAGGTGAAATTGAGAACCAAAGTATTAAATTTGATTTAGAGGCAAAATTATGATCAGAACAAGTTTTTCCATCATGTAATCATTTTTCAGATACAGTGTTTCAAAGTCAGGATGTTATTTAGAATTTGATAGGGTTTTTGTTGTTTTAGTTTTTTGTTTGCTTGGTTTTTTTGGCCTACCTCTGGAATTTTTAGTCCAGATTTCAGCCTCATCAAAATGTGTGTCTCCTCCAATACCAGCTCCAGGTCCAAAGGCGTGGGCTATGACTCCACCTCTGCCGTCAAAAGCACTATAGTCTCCATGAGCTTTTAAAAAAGGAAAGATAATTAGTTATTCTATACATCCTGTAGATCATGCCAAATGTCACAGATGAAATCCAAGTTCCTACCTCCACGTGCAAAAAGTATCATAATGTCAGCCTCGCCTGTGTTAATCTTTCTGAATTTCAGGGGGGTCACATTACTCCATACTTGGAAAGCTTTCTGGATGGCATAGTCAATATCCTCACGCCTCATGTCAGGAGTGTAATTATTGATTCTTTATCAGCAAAGAGAAAAACATATGAAACCATGGGTTAATTATGTCTTAGCACAATATTCATTTTTGCTAGTACCATTGAAGAGATGAAGAGATATCATTTCATAAATCAAGTTCAGATACGAAAAACTTGCTTCATTAAGTACAGAAACAATTTTCCTTGGACAGCTTCCTCCTTAACCAAAATCTAATGTAATTTCTTTCACTTATGACTTACAGGTCACCCTTGTGAAGGATTTACTTTCACAGAAGCTTATGCCTTTGGCTCCTGCTCCCAGACTTCTGCATTTATCCATCGTGACTACTCTAAAAACATTCTCCTGTCTTTTATTTACAGTATGTTCAGCTTCACTCTCCTTTTAGTCACAACTTTTCTTTTCTTTTCTTTTTTTTTTTTTTTTTGAGACAGAGTCTCACTCTCTTGCCTGGGCTAGAGTGCCGTGGCATCAGCCTAGCTCACAGCAACCTCAAACTCCTGGGCTCAAGCGATCCTCCTGCCTCAGCCTCCTGAGTAGCTAGGACTACAGGCACGCGCCAATGTGCCCGGCTAATTTTTTCTATTTTTAGTTGTTTGGCTAATTTCTTTCTATTTTTAGTACAGACAGGGTCTCGCTCTTGCTCAGGCTGGTCTCGAACTCCTGAGCTCAAGCAATTCTCACGTCTCGGTCTCCCAGAGTGCTAGGATTACAGGCGTGAGCCACCGCGCCTGGCCTTAGTCACACTTTTTCTAGTCTGCTCTGGACTGGCAAGCCAAACAGCTCTTCCTTGAGTGAGCAATCCTCATTTCTAGAGATAATGAATTTTGACACGGAGATAGTGTTAACAATCGAGGGAGGCTACTTAGCTACTTCCAGATTTAGGGTTATATCTAAATGGTTCCGGTTAGAAGTCAGACCTATGGGAAAGTGGAAAAATGCATGGCAACATACACCTACGTTACCTGTAGGTGATGTAACGTTTCTTCCACACTGGCCTCCCTGGCATGGTGCTGAAATGATGAACATCGGGCACTCCACATCGCGGTGTGTGCATCATTTCCAGAGTGGATGTGTCCAGTTGCCCGGTCACTTGGAGCCCCAAGAACTGCTGCATTTCCCGGATTTTTTCCTCCATGAAGTTTCTGTTGAGTTTCATTTTTGGCATTGTCTCCATCTTAAGGCCATAAAATTTTTCTAAGTACATCTGGAAAAAAATACATTCAGTAATGCATGCCTATACATGGAAAGGTTTCTCCTGGGAGCTCCCCATGTATGACTCAACCACACATTAATGCTTTTGAACCAGGAATTTTGGACATCTTAATCACAGGTTAGATTATTGTTGTTTGGACAATTAATTATAATGAGGAAAAAAATCTTAATTTGTGCTATCAAAGATGTCATTATTAGCAAACAATTTCCTGGAAGCTCAGTGTAAATACCTTTATGTTTCTACTGCTTCAAACTCGTTTCTACTCTCTGAAAGCTATTGCAGGCCTGGCATGGTGGCTTACACATGCAATCCAGTGCTTCAGGAGGCTGAGGTAGGAGGATCACTTGATCCCAGGGCTTTGAGACTGCAATGAGCTATGATCACGACACTGCACTCTAGCCTGGGCAATAGAGTGAGACCCTGTCTCTAAAAAAATAAAATAAATAAATATTTTTAAAAGTTTGGGATAAAAATTTCTTGCTTAAAAACCCAAAACTAAGCACAATGGGTGACTATGGTAAATTCAATGTTAGAATAATCTTAGAAAATAAGGAGATCAAACTTTGTTAATTAGCTAAAAGAAATTCAGGATTGAAAAAAAATCCTGTTTTTAAAAAAAATACTGTAAGGAACTATCTGGGATGAGTGAGGGTAAAGGGAGTATGCTTAAATTATCATGGCAGCCTGTTGTGGTTAAACTGGTCAAGCCATCGTTTGAATCTCAGATTATTAACAGGAATTAAATGTTTAATGTAAAATGCCATAGCAGAAGTGAACTCCAATTATAGTGAACCAAAACGCCTTGGCCAAAACTTTTTGGTAGAAGAAACAAATTCGCTCGCCATTTTATAACACTTCTTCAAAACTAATACCTCTTTCTTACATTCTTCTTTGGCAAAGACAAATTTAATGCCAAAAGCAAACAGCCTCCAAGACCAGTTTTCAGCTAGTACTTTTTCAAAAGAAAAACCACACTGGCCAATCCAATGAATCTTAAAGACATAAATCAGGCTAGATAAATAACTACAGTGTCTATAACTTACTTCAGCAAATTCCAAATCATTTTCTTCCAGGCTTGTGTTGCTCATCAGGGGAAAAGCTGCAGAAGCAATGACCTGCAAGACCAGTATCAATAGAAGAAACTTCATTATAGACTTTTCCTGAATGGTTTAACTCAACTTACTCCGTTCCTTTTCAGCACAAGTTCCTTAAATGTCCCTCTTTATATAGCCCTTAGGCCAGGCTCTGTAACATGAAATCCCATGAGTGACTCACGGTTGATATCATCCTTTAATTTATCTCAAAACCACGCAAACAAAAGCAAGACCTTATTCAACCAACAATGGGTCAATTAGCATCTAACCCATCACTCATTTAGGTAATTCAGAGGATATTTCTTCAAAATGATAAACAAGCCCCAAGTTCCACCTACTCCACAAAATAAGCCCTTGTAAAAGAAATACCAAGGGCTTAATATAGAAAGAGATCTTTAAATATATTTTTAGGAAGCTTAGTATTCTCAATTTTCATTATAATACTTCCTGTGTGTTCATTATAGATGAAATCAGTTTTTTTTAAGTAAAGAAAAAAGATTAGATAAATAAAATCCTTTTGCTAAAATTGATGAATGTTCTCTAAGCTGAATCTAGTTCCCCAAAGAACTGTGATGTAGAGATTTCGTATTTAGCAAGGAAAAGTTCATGACATTGTGATGCTTCGATGTTTGTTCTATGTGTTGTACAGGCTTGCATCTTGATTCTATAACTTGACATCTATGTACCTGGATAGAGAGATTCCAGAGGCAAACTTTCCTTACCTCCCAAATTGTCTAGAGTTGGCAGCATGAGGGTTAGCACTTCTCAACTTTGAGAGACAGGAAAAGTTTGCCTCTGGAATCTCTCTATCTCCCTGTCAACTCAGCTTCCTTCCCCCTTGATCTAATTGTCCAATTTCCACAGACTCTGCCTCTTAGTCAATAGAGAATGTTTAAAGACAGAAAATATTTAAGAGTGAAGAAATAGAATTCCAAAGGTAGCATTGCAAGCAGCGGTGCTGCTGTGTGAGGATGGGTTTTCCTCCACACCCCTTCCAATCACACCACGCGTTCGCTGCCTCCTGGTTCTATATGATCAGGCTGGTGGATGGGGTGGGCGGCAAATATGAGTGTGTTATGCTCTGACCCACCTCCCTGGCCTGGGAAACAGAGTCAGCTGGCTGCTTGAGTGGGGCTTGAAGGAAAGGAGAAAAATATAAGAAAAAACAATTTAATGATTTAAAAATTGTCTTGCCTCACTCTTGAGAACTGTGCAGATTCTTTCTGATTTGTTCTCCTCTCTCTAGGCATTGATTCGTTTTCTCCCTGAGTCTGTCTAACCTACAAATACAGTTGGTCATTTCTTCATGTGAATGTCGCTTTTTAATGATACAAAATTTAACAGACTTGCCTTCTGTGATCGAAATAGTGTGTCTGAAGTCCAGATCTCTTGGCTTTATGTGTGTCTTCCAGAAACCTTTATCAATCCCCTGTTGAGATGCCACATCTGACCGGTTGGAACTCGTGTTGTGGATCATCTACCCATAACTAGTGTAGAATACGGGCTACTTCATGACATGCATTCTCAGTGGGGGTCATATTACCCCCAATGGATGAAAATTGGTCATCAAGGGCAAAAAAAAAAATCTCTTTTAAGTATACAGGACAGCTATTCATACAACACATAAACAGATGTATGGTATATTTCTGATATTTTATGGAGGGAATGTCTAAAATGTCTGAAACGCTGCCTTATAGGGGGCAGTTAATAATAAGAGAAATATTGAGAGCCCGTGTTCTAGGTATTACCAAGGAAAAAGAGCCAACATTTATGGAAAGGCTTGAGCAGCTGCCAGCAGTTGCATGCATCGTCTTATTTAATCCTCACAGTAGTCATTTGTGGATGAGGAAACTGAACTTAAATACCTTGCCCAAAGCCACACAGCTGGTAGGTAGCATAGCTGAGGTTTGAGGCCAAGTCTGTTTCCAAAGCCTTCCTCTTTCCATCAAACCAGGCTGCAAAGTCAAAGTCAGTTCAGAGATACCTGAGTCATTATCTCTAGCCTCAGGTATTTACCTTGTTGTTGGAGAGCAAGAACAGGAAAATAAACTGCTCGCTGACAGCACATGTGAATATGTGAGCACATTGTCTCTACCTGATGATGCACACGGTGGTGGCCCGTCACTGATTGCTGCTGGATTTTATGGCTTAGCTTATAGTTGTTTGAAAGGAAACCATCTGCTGGGGGAGAAAAGAAACAAGAACAAGGAACCATACCATCTTTACCTTCCCTATTTCCTCCCTCGGCCTCCCTTCTCTGGGCTGCACCCAGTGTGACAGTCCTGCACTTTCCAGGTTTTTCACCAGCCTTCTGCAATTTCCTCCTTGGGAAGCATGTCTTGGGATTAAGGAGCCCTCTGCCACAATTTTGGGCTAAGCACTAGTTTGGAAGGCAGTAGATTTGTAACCAGTTACTCTGACATTCTCTGCCTTACAAAGGTGAGGTGATGATCATGTCCATGTAGGGTCAAGTGCCAGTTTATTCCAGAAGAAGGTGAGAGGGACTCTCTGAGCCATCTCCACCATCAGCATCAGCTGTGTCCAGGCTATCCGTGTTTCCTTGCCGGGTGTGGATGTACTTGTGGATGAAAACAGAGTAACGACATTGAGGAACTATGTTCTCTACACATTCCCCAAATATGTTTTCTTTAGAAAGTTTTAAACAATTATATTTCACTTGTTATTTAGGTTAACCTTTTTCGATGTGGAAAAAGTTAGCTGGTCTAACACACCTATAGCGTGACCTACATAGGTGCACACAGAGGCGAAGGGAGAAGGTAAGGAATTGACATTTACTGGGGATCTGTCACACAAAGGCACACAGTTAAGTGCCTTTAATGGATTCTGTTACCAATTCTTTACAAAACCTTAATATTATCACTATTTTACAAATGAAGAAAATAAGGCATGGAAAAGTTAACTTGTCTAAGTCCACACAACTGGCTAGGATGACTCCAAACATTGTGCTTCCCAGATGCTCCAGGCCAATTCCTAGGGAGCCATAGTAGCAGAAGGCACCTTGGCAGCAGGGCATTGCACAGACCAAGGCAGGAGACAGGTGCACAGAAGTTCTCCCTCCAGAGAGCAGGTCAGTACTGCTGTCTTCCTGGGGAATCCAGATCCACCTGCAATACTTCCAGGACTGTCTGGTGATTCCTGGGACTCACCAGAGCAAAGTGGGTAGCATGACTTTAACTAAAAAGCTTGAGGGTATCATGGTATTATTTTTGTAGTGTTTGCAGTAATAAGACATTCATAGGGCCAGGCATGGTGGCACATGCCTACAGTCCTCACTACTTGGGAGGCTGAGGCGGGAGGAGTGCTTGAGCTCAGGAGTTGGAGTCCAGCCTGGACAACATAGTGAGACCCCAAAAATATGCACAGGGAGACAGAAATTTGAAGAATAATCAAAATGAATTGCATTGTAGCAACAAGTTGGGACAGAGTCAGGAGACCTCTCAGATGACTCCTTAAGCAATTCACTTCCCTTTTCCAGACTTCCATTTCTTTATCCATAAAAGGAGAAAGATAACTAGCTGCAGCTTTCTTCCTACATGAACAGACTATTGGTGTGTGATAGGGATTTCTTTGTATATCTTGGGATCATTTCTCCCTCCTGGTTTTTACTGATAACCATTCTTTGATTTGCTTCTGGATTCTTGGGGATGACACAACAAATGGCTGCAGATTATTGTACCAGGGATATACCCTGGAATGTCCCGGTGTCTGGCTAAAGAAGGCAAAAATGTAATAGATCCTTAGATGCTTTTGGAAGCTTGGCGCTTTCAAGTCTACCTTCTAATAAGGAAACTCTTATCAGCACAAGCTGTCCTTCTCTCGAGGAACCCTGACATCGGCTACTTCCTGCACTTTCATAAATGTGCTCTTGTTCACACAGAGCATTGCCAAGAACCCTTTGATTCCTGCTTTCCTCAGTGTGCCCCCTGGAAGCCATGTCTCTACTGGGACCCTCAGCTTCCAGTCTGGGCCTGAGTCAGAATCTTTTCTTTTGTGTGTTTGTGAGACAGAGTCTCGCTCTGTTGCCTGGGCTAGAGTGCCTTGGTGTCAGCCTAGCTCACAGCAACATCAAACTCCTGGGCTCAAGCAATCCTCCTGCCTCAGCCACCCGAGTAGTGGGACTACAGGCATGCACCAACATGACTGGCTAATTTTCTGTGTTAAGTCGCCTGGCTAATTTTTTCTATTTTTAATAGAGATGGAATCTTGCTCTTGCTCAGGCTGGTCTCAAACTCCTGACCTCAAGTGATCCTCCCACCTCAGCCTCCCAGAGTGCTAGGATTACAGGCATGAGCCACCGCGCCCTGGCGCACAATCTTTTTGTAGCTCCTCCTACCACAGGAGAGAGGTCTGGGCAGGTAGTGGATGGCCCTTCTCATCTTCCTCCCTTCTCCTGAGCTCTCTCAGACGTCTTGCGTAAGAGGAAGGTCTTGGATAAAAGGAAGACGGCAGTCATTGAACCTTTAAGGTGTCCCTAGTATTTAATGTACTCCTTATAATAGCTCTTTTGAAATAGCTACCCTTATTATTCTAATTTTACAAATGAAGAAATTAAGTCGTAGAGATTAAAGTGATTGTCCAAGGTCTTAAAATGACGGAGCTGAGATTCTAAAGCCAGTCAGCTTGACCCCAGGACCTCCATTTACAATCACTGCAGTGTCCTATGTCTGCCCAAGTGGCCTCTATCGTCTCATACTTGACCACTCTGGGGAACTAGGTGAGTCAAGTCTCAGACAGAATTAAAATTTGGGTGTAGTATTCTATTTTTATTTCTAGTGAGGACATTCTTTCACTTCTTTGTATCTTTGGCAGCTTTTCTCTTATATCTTATATCCTATGCTCTCAACGTACTTCCTGCCAATCTCCCAATAATCAGATTCCTTCCTGCTGCAGATAAGAGCAGTTCTTGTTTCCGGTGAGGCTTAGGAACACACCCTCCATGAAATTACTGCTCCCCCAGGGGAAGTTCATTCCTGATGTTCTTAGGTCCTACTGTCCAACTAGAGTCATTCGCACATGTTTACTGAGAACCTACTGACTTCAAGGTCGTTTTAGGCACCAGGAATACAGTGGTGGAGAGCTAGAGCCACATCTGGTTGCAGATTTAAACACACGATGTTCTCCTTTCAGGCTAAAGGGAAGGTAATGGGCATTAGTGAGCAGCTGTAGTATGTACTGGTATTGACAATACATTATCTCATTTAATCATCACAAAAGCATAAGAAGGCAACGGCTATTTATTTATTTTTTTATTTTTTAGAGATGGAGTCTTGCTGTGTTACCCAGGCTGGCTTAGAACTCCTTATCTCAAGCAATCCACTGGGCTCAGCTTCCCGAGTAGCTGGGACTACACGAAGGCGCCACCACAGGCAAAGGTTATTATCTTCATTATCAAAGGAAACACCAGAGGGTCCCAGAGGTCAGATCTGGGAACTTGAAACAGGCAGAGTTTGGAGGTGGATGCTAGAAACAAGGCAGGGAGCCTCCTTTTCTTCCTACTTGAGAATCATTCTCCCAGAGTCCCAGCCTCAGAGAAACCCTAGAGATTGGCCGTTTCTTATGTCAGCATTTGCGGCCCTGAGCACATTATTCACGTTCTGACTTCTTTAAGAACCCAAATCCACTAAAATGGATATAGTTTAAAAAGAGAATGATTTCTCCTAAGCCAAGCCAATACTGGGAGTGGTGGGAGAGTCTGTGGGTTCTGGGTGCCATGAAGAACTGGGCCCCCCTCCACGGCAGCACTGGAAGGATGTGGTGGGACCACAGAAGGAGTAACCACAGGGCGCGGCAGGGAAGTGAGATGCGGAAGCGAGTGTGTGCCGGGGAAGCAGCAGTCAGCAGAACCGAGAGGAGATGCAGGCTGAGTGGATGAATGAGGAGGGGATGGAACTCCAGATGACTGAGGTTGAATTTCCCATCAGCCCAAAGTGATGGGGGCTCAGAATTGAAGTTAAATTTTAGGGAAGAAAATGGACCGAGATTCATACATGCTACGCATACAGGAGAGATACTTAACATGGTACTTCTACATAGTGGGTGTGCTGTGTGATCATTAATATCGTTATTATTATTACTGTTAATATATTTTAAGTATGGTTTTCTAAATGTTTTGTCTCATTCTTTCAAGAAAGCATATAAACTTCATAAATTGTGTACCCTTTTTAGCTTTCAAAGACCACAGAGGAATATCACTAGCCAGTTAATAAATAGGTATTTGACTTTAAGTGAATTGAAATAAAAACATGGAGGTGACTCACTGGACCTGGCACAGGCAAGTGCTCCCATTTTTGCAGCAGGCCGTCCCCTTTCCATGCACATACTCAAACTAGGGGTGATCTAAGGCATAGTTATGAAATATTTAAATACCCCCGCCCCAATTCCTGAGCCATTCCCCTCCAAATAAATCAGGGCTCTCAGATGCCTCTCTTGCTCTTGGCTGCCTTCCAACAAATCCTTCCTCAAGGTATTGTTCGATGGCTCATTAAAGAGCTACCTATATCATGGGCATTTTCATTGCCATGGAGAACTCAAAAGAGACATAAAGAACTTCAAAATATTGATGTAAGACCCTCAACTAAAAAAGTGTGGCAAGCCATGGATGCTCTACTGGAAGACTCAGGGGCGCCACGGCTAGTTTGTAAGGGACATGGATTTTGAGTGAGGGCCCCTGCACTGGAAGTTCTCCTGTTAATCCCAGGTCGCCTGCCTTTGCCAGTGTCCTGGCCAAAAGCAAACCATGCGGGTTCTGCAGGAGAATCACACAGGCCATACAGGGGAAGAAAAAGAGAGTGATCCAGGGAAGGGAAGGAGAAAAGAAAAAGGAAGCACGTGCACACACACACACATAAACACACATACACACACCCACAGAAGAACAAAATGAAGCCACTTGAGCATTGTTTTATCAAATCAAAGTGGAATTCTCTCTTCCTAGAATGATTACTTATCTCAAACAGGGATAAAAAAAGAGAGGCCCTTTCTTAGTATCAAAGCATTTCATGAGCTCAAGTTTCACATCTTAGTTTCATTATGAACAACAAATCTTTTGGGATTTTCCAACCCAAGTCAGCTCTGAGAAGATCCAGTCTGTGGAGGGAGCAAGGAACTTCCTCCTTTCTAATACCAAGTCCACCAGATGATTAATAAGCCCTGCTAAGAAGAGTGAATCATGCTTAGAATTCGTTTTATAAGTTCAAAATATCTCGCAGTGAGTGGCAAATATGTCTAAAGAACTGTGTTTGGGGCATAATTCGAGGAAGTCTTCATGTCTTCAGTCACGTTCGTGTCTGCTTCTGGAAAGACTCTGATCCTGTTTTCCACAAATGCAAGCACAGCCTGTCCTGCAGGGCCGGGTTCTGGGAAGGTACTGCTCATGCACCCTTACCTGGTGGCCCACCCCTTCACTGCAAGCCTATCTGTCTTTCGTGCCTCAGTGTCTGTGACCCTGAACAGAATGTCCACATCATGACTTCTTTCCTGGAGCCTAAACCCACTGACCTGGATTGGTGACTCTCTTTCCTCTCAGTTGCTGGACTGCTCCATTGGTGCCACTCACACCGGCACCTACCCATGTGCCACATCTTGCCAAATCTGCCCAACTTGGGTGCATGATACAGAAACTACTATTAATGTGCTTTCTATATCTCATTTCAGAGGATAACTAATTTAATGGCTACTAGAATTATGCACAGAGAATGAGAAATGCCACCCAAAATGAAAATAAGAATTTTTTTCTTTTTATCACCACCAAATTTTAAACATTTTTCTCTGGTTATATAAATAATACAGGCCAGCCATAAAATATTTGACCTATAGAAAAAGAAGAAAAAGAGTAAAGAATCAACTTGAGAAAATATGAGAAATAGAATAAAATATCAGTTGATTTTTCATTCATGAGATAGCCACCATTATAGTCACCATTCTTCCATGCCTCTCCTTAAGTATATTTGCAAAATTATATCGAATTTTACATAAATGAGTTCACATCGTGCATGCAATTCTTATTATAGACACCTGCCTTTTTCAATAGAGTGGGTCTTTTTGTTGTTGTTTGTTTGTTCATGTGTTTTGCATACATCCCCTTTCTCTTTCTCTTCCTTCACTGAATAACTCCGCTCTTCCTGCTCTCTGGTTCCTCTTCATTAATAATCTTATACATAGTCTTCTAGATTTTTCCCCCGTGTTCACATTGCATGCACACATGCATACATGTATACACATATGTAAAGGGGAAGGAGGTTTGGCATGATTTGGTCTATGAAAATGGAATTATTAATACATTGCATACATTTCTCTGATTCTTGCTTTTCTCACTTAATGATCACATAATGAAAAAAATTCAAATCACCCGGTATAAAACTATTAATAGTTTGTTCATCCTAATAAAGTACTTTTATTATATTTCATGGGTTGAATGTGCCATAATTCTTAGGGCTTTCTGTGTTGATGGACATACACTCTGTTTGTGGAAGGGAAATCTTAAGTCTACACTATGGTAGCGCTTCTTCCCTCGCCTTTGCAGATGTGTTAAGGTAATTTTTTTGTTTCTTCTTTGTACCACTGTCAGGTGATTTGAACTGAGTCATGGTTTAGAATCTTTTGGAGATTATGGGTCCCTTTGAAAATCTCGTAAAAGTGGTAAAACCTCTCCCACAAAATGTACTGACATGTTTAAGAATTGCATATAATTTTAGCAGCCTTGAACCTAGATGACAAATTCCCCAATTTGAGAAAAATTTTGTGCAAGAAAGAAGATTCTCTCATAGTTGCAATTATCCCCAAATCTCCGCATCTCTTCCTCCTAAAGATGACCTGTAACAGATTGTGGACTCATAGTGTGGTAAGAGCAGGGAGCCGAGGTGAAGCCAGACCATATCACGTTGTTCACACCCATCTCTATAGAAGCACAAGGCACCCCACGCACCACTGGGCACACTGCTTCTTTAAGTCCTGACTCATGTGAGTTTGAGGGCTACTGTGGAGGCGATTGCAGTTCTCCATCTCCATGGGACATGATTATTGAGTGCTTATCCATTCAGGTATCACTTGACTCTCACAGGCTTGCCATTTGCCATTGTTGATGTTGTCTTGGTTCTCATTCTTATGGAGATAATGGGCGTAATGATTCCTGAATGAGGTATGCAACCTAAATGCCCTATGCCTCTTTTTTTCTCTTTGTTACACCTGCTTTTGTTTTTGTTTTATTTGTATGTTTTTGTTTTTTTGAGATAAGGTCTCTCTCTGTCACCCAGGCTGGAGTGCGGTGGCACCGTCATAGATCACTGCAGCCTTGAACTCCTGGGTTCAAGCAGTCTTCCCTGAGTAGCCTCCTGAGTAGCTGGGACTACAGGTGCCCACCACCCTGTCCAGCTAATTTTTTTTTTTTTTTTGGTAGAGACAGAGTCTCACTATGTTGCCTAGGCTGGTCTTGAATTTCTGGACTCAAGTGACCCTCCTGCTTCAGCCTCCCAAAGTGCTGAGATTACAGGCATAAGCCGTCATGCTCAGCCACCTACATCTCGGATGCTTGTTTGTTGACCAGTGTTTCAGTGACAGAAGCCAGTCCCAAAGTGCAGCCAAGAAGCCTTTGCTCCCTTATCCCCATCTCCATCGGGTAGGAAGAGCAACTATGTGCTCAGACTGATGGGCAAGAGACCAGAAGCCTTTTTAAGTGCCAGCCCCTGTTTCAGTAGTCACTCTGAAGAAATGGGTTAGAGATGTTGAGGTTAGGGAATTGGACTCCATAGGCCACCTCTATTGTGTCTGTTCCCCTTTCTTGCTGTCCCCTAAAGATCAGAGGCCAGCCCAAGACCATAAGGCATCAGGGACAGACAAGGTCGGATGTTCTCCTGAACCAAGGATGGAACCTTCCCCCTAACCACACATATGGTATCACTTTTGGAGCAAATAACTTTGAGTTTAAGTAACGTGTACTTTTAAGTAACAAATGTCCTCTTGTTTAAGTGATGGATGGATGAGATCATTCCTTTGCATTTAAGAACCGATAAAGATGAAAACACAACCTACATGGACCTAAGATGGCACAGTATTAACAGCAACCACAACCTCCCCACCCCAAAGAAATGAGGTGTCAATGGGGGTCGCTGAACCAATGATGTGTGATGAGGAGGGGATCCCGAAGGTAACTGAGTAAGCACCACACAGTGCAGCCCCAGGCCAGGGCCGTGTGTGGGTGAAGAAGGCACCAAGAGCAGCGATGGCCAAGGCCAGGGTCATTTCCTGAGACACGGAGACACAGAGGGTGTAACTGAGGGGAAGCTGTAGAGCTGATGACCAAGCAGATTCTCTCACTAGACGTGCATTGACCAGATTTCCTTAGGCACCAAACTATCGAGAATGGAAAACCCAGGGAAAACCATTTTAAGAAAAGCATGCTAATGCCACCGCATGCTGCTGACAGCAAACCATCTCAATTTCCCAAACTCCTGTGTCAGAAGACGGCACACATGAAAATAGCCATTGATTGGATTTTAACAAGTCAACCAAACATTCCTGTAAGGCTGGTACTGAAAAGAAAACCCAAATTCCCTGCTATAATCCTCCCTGGGAAAACCCACTGTTTTGATATTTCATATTGCTGTCTTACCCCTCTATTTTTCTGTGGGGAAAATCTGTGCAGTGAGCAAACACTGTAATTTCAGCTGCAAGTCTTATTATCATTGGCACCTCGGCAGCAGTGTTTGGCTGCATTTCACTTATGACAGGGATTCCTTCACATTTTCCCTGTTACCCAAGAGTCCCCAGGGCCTGGCTGGCTTTGGCTCCTCCTGGATGCACAGATACCCTCAGTCTCATCTGCTCTTCTGCCTGTGACATATCTGACTCAAGAATCAAGCAATGGCAACAGTAGCATCTTCCTCTGACTATATTGGGAACTCAGACCCAGAAAAGCTAGTGAAGGTATAGAACAGGGAAGTTGGAGAAGATGAGAACCACACACGAATGAGGGCATTCTGTATGGCAAGCACAAGGCCAGACACTTTATACACATTACTGTATTTCTTTAAGCTCATAACAACTCACTGGTGTTGATACCAGGGAACAAGAAGCTCAGAAAGTCTTAACAACTTTCTGTGCTCAACCAGCTATTTAAGAAACTGGAATGTTTTTAGGTAAAATTTTTGTTAATGTTAATATATCATATACATATAGAAAGGTGTATGAATCATAAGTGTTGATCACAGTGAATTTTCACAAAGTGAATATACATGTAACCATAACCAGGTCATTTTATTTATTTAGTGTTTTTCTTCAGTAGTTTCGAAAATTTTCTGTGGCTTTTCTAACTTTTAACTATTAGTGGAATTTTTTTATTAGGGCGTGTATCTTCAGAAAGAAACTAATTCCCAGTTTTCATGAAGAAGGAATTCTGCCTGTGTCCACACCTGGCACCAACCTAACACCAGCCATTGCATAATTAAGGGTTTCTACACCTCTGTCTGGGGCAACTGTCTTCTTGCTTTGCTGGACAGAAAGACCCCAGCTCATTACTGTGTGAGAGCCCAGAATGTGCTTCACTCCTATCATCATGCACAAATGCTCAAAAACTCTTCAAACAACTTTGTAACTCTCCTTGACTGATCTCCCTAAATCAGCCTGTTTCTCTCAATGTACTGTAATTCCCACCACCAGAACCAAAGCTCCAGGAGGGCTAGGGTTTTTGCTATTTTCTTTGTTAATGTACCTCAATACCTAGACCAGTGCCTGGCATAGAGTAGGTACCCTATAAATATTTGATGAAGAAATAAATGAGTGAAGAATACTTCCTCTCATCCAATCTCAAAATCTTCCATTTATTTAACAAATATTTTAACTTTTAGGGTCACCTGATGCTCTATTCCCCTCCCACCACCACCTTTAATCAGTTTCCAAGTTCTGTCGTTTCATGTGCTGCTTGTCATCTTAGCTCTTTTTCTAGTCCCTCTAGTCCAGAAGTTTAACATCTCACACTAAGTCTTAAACCTTCTAATTTGTTTTTTAATTCTCTCTGCAAGACATACTGTTGCCAGAAATTTTTTTCCTATGTTCCACTTTTTACATATTAATACTATTCCCTTTCTCAAAAATTTATTCATAAACTGAAAGGGGCTTACCTCAGAGTAGAACAATTACTTCCTTCCTTGTATTTTTCCGTTTTTCATGAATGTTATAGATTAATTTCAGAATTCCAATGCATATTTCTTTTTAAAAAGATGCTATCGTTGTCTCAAACATTAATTCCATAAATATTTACCGACTGTGTGCCAGGCATAGTTTTAAGGCCTGGGAACACAGTTCTTGTTCTCAAGGAATTTATAATAAGGAAGACAGAAAAGCAAACATAATTACAGTCAACTGATAGAGATGTGTCCCAGTTAGCTGCCCCCAGGGGCTTTACAGGAATCAAGCAATGGCAACGGAGAGTCTTGATCCCGGAAAGCACACAGGTGGAGCTTATACCCTCACCTCTGAGTCAGCAAAGCCTGCCTAGAATTAGTCTCTGGGAATCTTAAACCAGGAGAGGGTGCAGAGGGGAGGCAGGGGGTGAGGAAGGTGAAGCCAGCAGAGGTAAGAGAATATGCACAGCCGAAGAGAAGCATGGCACATTCCGAGGACCAGTCAACGTGGCTGAAGCGGAGGCGTGTGCGTGTGTGTGCGCATGCGTGACGTGATGGAGAAGAGGGGTGTTTCTAGCGCTGGGGCTGCAGAGAAATGCAGGAGCCTGGGTTATGCTACAGAGCTCCAATTCAATCCAGACAGCACTGGGAGTCACTGAAAAAATTTAAGCAAGGGCGAGATGTGGTTAAACTTGCATTCAGAAATGTCATTCTGGTCACCTTGTGGAGACTATATGAGAGACTCTAAACACAGTCAGAGCCCAGTTTATCAAGGCCAAACTTCTTTTCTTGTCAAAGTCCCTGCACTCCACCCCTCCCTCTTTTCCTGCCTCTTCTCCAACAGTTGCCTTCAGCCAACACTACCACCCTCTGTCGCGTCCCTCTGATCTGCTGCGGCAGTGAGTTCTTCCCAAAGAAGAAAAACTTCCTCTTCCTTATCCCTCCTTGATCTTTCCAAATCTTTTTTTCTTTTTTTTTTTTTTTAGATTTTTTTTAAATTGGAGAGATGGTCTTGCTATGTTGACCAGGCTGGAGAGTAGGTGGCTGTACACATGCGTGATCATAGCTCACGGCAGCCTTGAACTCCTGGGTTCAAGCTGTTCTCCCACCTCAGCCTCCCAAGTAGCTGGGACTACAGGCACGCACCACCACACCCAGTTGATCTCTCCAGATCTTAACCTTCCTCCACCCGTTGGATACTCTGAACCATTGTCCAGTCTCCCAGCCTCCCTATGTAGACCGTCGCTCCTAGGAATTGTGACTTTGCTTTACATCTTCTTGCAGTCTCAGTCACCACCACAGAGCCACACAAAGCGGAACTCAAGATGGATTTGTTTCAATTGATGATTTACAATTATGACCCAGGCAGGGTTTTAATACCTTAATACCTGCTATGAGATGGATATATCCACAAGTGAAGGGTGTAGCCAGGATTGTGTAATTTCCTGCAGGGAAAGCTTCTTTTTCACCTAGGTAAACTCTGAAATTCTGGAGCTTCATTCTATTAGCTTATACAATTGTACTCCCTCTTAAAGGCTAATTTCTTAATATAAAACAAAGCTTTTACCATTTATTTTTACTTCAGTTTGAAACCATCTCAGATCCTTTCTTGGTGGTTTGCTGGCAACCTAGCCAGAGGACAACAATGATGTGAGGCTGGGAGGAGAAATCAGAGGTCTGGGGGTGGAGAGGGAAGGTTGCTAAGAGGAATGGAGCAACTAAGTTGGCAGACAAGCTTCTCAAACTTCTTTCTTTCTTTCTTTCTTTCTTTCTTTCTTTCTTTCTTTCTTTCTTTCTTTCTTTCTTTCTTTCTTTCTTTCTTTCTTTCTTTCTTTCTGGTTTTTGGACAGAGTCTTGCTCTGTTGCCCAAGCTGGAGTGTAGTGGCATCACCATAGCTCATCGTAGCCTCAAACTCCTGGGCGCAAGTGATCCTCCTGCCTCAGCCTCCTAAGTGGCTAGGAGTAGGACTACAGGTGCACACCACCATGCCCAGCTATGTTTTTTTTAAAGAGAGGGAGTCTCACTTTGTTGCCCAAGCTTGTTTTGAACTCCTGGGCTCAGGAAGAAAGAAAGAAAGGAAATGAAAGGAAATGAAAGGAAAGAAAGAAAGAAAGAAAGAAAGAAAGAAAGAAAGAAAGAAAGAAAGAGATCTTCCCCCCTCGGCCTCCCAAAGTGCTGGGATTACAGGCATGAGCCACCACGCCCAGCCTGACACCTTTAATATTCTGTTTCTTATATTTGGATATTTAATCCATCTAGAATTTAACTTTATACAAGGTATGAATAGGGAGCTAACGTTTTTTTCTGCATAGCCAATTATCCCAGCACTGTTTTTCAAATTAACCATTAAATCCCCAACAGAATTAAAATGCCACCTTTGTCTTATGTCAAGTTCTCACATATATTTTGTTCCCCCTCTTTACTCTCATTCTTTTTATAGATTAATTTCTAAACCTTTATTAAAATCCCTCTTTTGATAACAGGCCAAAGGTTCCTGTAACTGTGTACATGATTCAGCTCCTCACTGCTGTCTAGACGTGTTCACTGAAAATGTGCTGCGTGTTCCCTGAAGCCCTGGGAACTGCACAGAATAGTGCTGTGTGGTTTTCCTCCTCGCATGAACTTTAATGTGGGCTCTTCCTACAGGCTAATCCTTTGCAAACATGCGTTAATTAACCAGCAAGATGTCTGGAGCAAAGTAGGTAAAACATCAAAGTCTGGTTTGTGCCTAACAGAGAGTGCTATTTCAATATGGAAATAAAACAGGCACACATTCGTTAACATGTTAATTTATTCAATATTGAGCAGCTACTGTATGACAGGTACTGTTCTAGACACTGGGCATATAATAGTAAACAAAACAGAAAAAATCCTTGCCCTCATGAGACACGTTGGAGGAGATGGGTGATAAATAATTTTTTTAAAGTTTTCCTTAAAAAACTGTTTTTAGGTGAGGTACGCCGTATATAGTAAAGTATACAAACCTTAAGCACACAGCTTAATTAACTTTTATGTATTTATATACCTGCATAACCACCACCCATATCAAGATGGAAATAGAATATTTTCAGTCTCCCAGAAGGCTTCCTTGTTTTCCTTCCAAGTAGTAACCCTCCAAGGGTAACTATTATTCTGCTTTCTATCTATAGTCTTAGTCATATATATATATATATATATATATATATTCTTTATGTTGTGTGATATTCCATATTATGAATATACAACAATTTTTTTATCCATTCTCCTGGACATTTTACTGTTTCCAGTTTTGGGATATTTGGAATAAAGTTGCTACGAGAATTCACATACATGTATATGAATGATCATATTACTAATTTGTCTGAGCTCGGCAGTGGATATGCTGGGTCAATTTTTGTGTGTGTGTGTGTATATACACACACACATATAAAATGACAAAAATTCATTCATATATACATAAATAACAAATAATTCATATATAATATATAAAGAACTCCTATAGATCAATAAAAAAATAATAGACAACTCAATTTTTTTTAAAATGGGCAAAAGACTTGAACAGACCCTTCCTAATAGAGGTTATTCAAATGACCAGTAAACATATGAAAAGATGCTAATTTGGAAGTGTGCATTAAAACCGCAGTGAAAGACCACTACCCCAGGCCACCAGAATGGCTAAAATTAAAATGCCTTATCAGTGCCAAGGGCTGGCACACTGTAATTTCATACATTGCTGGTAGGAATATAAATTGGTACAACCATTTGGAAAATTGTTTCTATTGATGCTAACTATAAGCTTATCTTACAGCCAAGCAGTAAACAAAACTTTTAAAATTTAAAACATATAGTATATTAGAGGTCTAAGTACTATGAATAAAAATAAAGCAGTGAAGGAGAGTGTGGGAAAAGGTTTGTGATATATTTTCAGTTAATTGGCATTTACTATGTGCGGGTCCAGTGTAAGTAGTGGGGATATAATAGAGAATAAGATGAGGCTTCTCCCCAGAAGAAGACGGCGAGGTAACCAGTTAATTGTGGTATTACAAGATAAGTGATCTTGCCTCTACTAGATATGTGCTATGAGAAGACACATTAGGAAAGACAGGAAAATTCTGGCTGGGTCAGTCCATCCCTGCACTGAAACTGCACAGTGAAGCACATGAGGATGAGGGCAGAGCTTTGGAAGGGAAATTGAAGGCATGAAGCCAGACACAAAGTAGCTGAGCCTATGGAACCATGAGGGGTAGTGTATGCTAGTGGTTAAGAGCTCAGACTGGATCCAGACAACTTGGGCTCAGATCCTGGCTCCACCACTTACTGAGTGACCTTCAGTACAGCCCTCGCCTCTCTGTGCCTGATCCCTCCCATGGGAAATGCAGGGTTGTTGTGCAGAGTGCATGAGTTAACACCTATCAAGCATTCAGTATCTGGCACATAGGAAAGGTGTTGTTACTACCATGAGGATGAATGCTCTTCCTGGGTTACACAGCATGCAACAATACAAATATAAATTCGACTTTATAAAAATTGGCCCATAGTCACATGATGTAATTTTTAAAGGTGACAGAACTTCTGTATTTACAATAAGAACACAAAAACAGCAAGTACACAGCAAGGGCAGGAAGCTATCCACAAAAGCCACTCTCTTTTCAGTTTTCAGCTGTCTCTCTTACAGTCTGAATCTGGACCAGTCAGCTCAAGGGATCTCAGATTTATTTGTGCTTTTCCCTTCTTTAATACCATCTAAAAATATCTGGGAAATGACTCAAGCACAGGTCAGTGATAAAGAAGAGCTGAGGCTCAGATGGCTTAAATTAGATGCCAAGAGTTTTGTTTTTTGAGCATAGGTTAAAAGATTTTAATGGAATTATAATGATCCTACTGCAGTGTGTAAACCCTTAATTATGGCAGTAATATCTGGGAGCTTAGGGAGGTTCAGTTCATTACACAAGAGACTTATATTAGTCATTAGATTGATGTAAAACAGTGGTTCTCATGGTGTGGTCCCCAGACCAGCAATAGCAGATCCTCAGACAATTTAACAGAAATGCCAAGTCTCAAGTGGACCTAATGCTTCAGGAACTCTGGGGATGGGAGCCAACAATCTGTGTTTTCCGATGCAAGTTAACGTTGGAGAACCATTGGTTTAAAATAGTCCTTCCATTTTCCTATCCAGTCACTTTTCTGTCTGAATGGAATCTGCTTCGGAAGGGAAGGCACTGGATCCCTGCCATCTCCCAAGTACTCTTTCCTTCTTGTCTCCCCTTCTTAGCCCCTCAGTTCCTGCTCAGACCTGCCTCTACTGGAAATGAAGTGTCAGGTCTGTCTAGCCCTAGGTCCCTCTTTAGATGGAGAATCTACAAGATAAAAAAGACTTTCTCTTGCTAATTTTGACATTATCTTAAGGCAAAATGAATAAAATGTTATGCTATAAAACAAATAAAAATGTGTCTTTCCAAGGAAAGACAAAAAAATCAGTACCATCACAAAAACTTAAGGTTCAATAAACCTAAATCATCTGCCAGTTTTTATAATATAATAGTGAGTATCAGTCTCCAGTTCTTATTGGGGAACAGCAGAAATGCACTCTGAAGCTTTGCTGATTTATGCAAAATTTGGGTTGCAAAAGGCCTTCCAGAATTGAGCGAGTAAGCAGGAATAGAGTAGGAGTAGATCTATAAGTGGTTCTCAGTGTGGTCCAGTAGCTAGAGGGATGTTTCCACTAGGCGTGCTTCAAAGGAAGAGAGAAGAGTAGGACTCTTAGGCCTATCTCAAAATCATACTCTTTAGGAGCTACTTAAATTTTACCAAGTAATTTTCGGTCACATGTGCATTACCCTAGAACCATGAGCTACTTTTAGTTCAAAAAGAAAAAAACTCTTGGCCTCATAGGGAAGGGCAACAAATCAAAGAAAA
>RJWJ010010340.1:0-47270 GCA_004363605.1 Indri indri
CTGGCTGAGAGGTAAAGGCTATTACTGTCTCATAGTGAGCTAGTAATATGCCTGATTAGGGAAGGAAGGCTCCAGAGAGCCTCCACGGCTAACCAATGTTGCTGTGGGACTTTTAAGTCAAGAAAACTCCAAAAGTCCTCCCAGCATCCTGCTAGAGTTGTCACAGCAAACCTAGATGCCAGCGCTTCTCAGCTGGGAGATGTCCCTTCCCACACGCAGGGTTTAGAAAACAATAAGGATAATTTTGGTTTTCGCCATGCCCAGGGCCATTCGTGGCCAAGGTGAAAGACGCTCAGTGTCAGTGCCCCTCTGTGAACCCTGTCCTGTCCCCACCACACCAAGAACCACTTCACATTTTTCTCACCGTAGTTTTCCCATAACCCAAGACTGTAACTCCAAGACTGACAAATCCTAGATGCAAGAAAATCAGTACTCACTATTCTCAACATTTTTATCTTTATTCATCAAATAAAAATTTGCCTCCACTTTTAAACATGATATTCCTACTAAGAAATGTTTTGGGGGAAATAAAATGAGCAAACTTTTATTTCATTATGGACTTTTTTTCTTAAAGTCACCTTGAGAATCAAAGCTGAATAATGGCCTCTATTATCATGAGTTATTAATATTATCCTGACATTCTAGGATCTGAGCTATACCAATCCTTTTCCTTCTCAGGACAATAAACTTTCAGTTTATCCTTTTTGGTAGAATAGCTACAGTGAAGAAAGAGGAAGCGCGTTGGAAAATATTTCAAGAATACTATTAACTTCAAATGCATGTGTAATCTTGGGCATTTACTTTAATTGTTTTATGTGCTAAGAGGGGAAAAAAAAACCTATCTCACAGTGATGCCTGAAAGGTAAAATAAAAGCAAGCATTTTAAATCACCTGAACAAATTCTTTGCACTGAGAAGTCTCTTCTCATATTATGATTTTCAAATAGCTTTTAAAATGTCAGTGTTTCCCAGATATTCTTATTTTTAAAATAAAATCATGCTCCTTATAACTCTTATATTTTCGCAAGTCTTACAGAGAATAAATAATTTGCTGGCATTGTAGTTCTTAGCCTGCTTGATGTACTCAGATTTAGCAGTCAAGACTTACCTAATTGAGATGATTTGTGTCAGTTGTATCTTTTAAAAAGACAGTGCTTAGAAGAAACTAACCATCCTTTAAAGAACAGGCTTCAGGAGTCTAAAACCATTTTAATAGAAGTTATCATGCATAAGAGGTGAATGACTGTAGCAGCTGGAATTTGAAAATGAAGCTTTCCCCGCTGCAGGGGCAGAGTGGTGAGGGGTGGAGCAGTGTGTGCAGAGATGGGCAGATTGGTAGGTCCAATGGACAGAACGCTTTAGAACTGATGGCTGGGAGTGGAATTTGATGCAACAGAGTGCCAGGAAACATGATAACAAAGAAATTACCATTTATAAAAGCAAGATGGAGGGAAACTTTTAGTATAAGATAAACCAGACCTAATGAGCTAAATTGCTCTGGAATTATTCCAGCCACTGGGCCTGTTATTATAATCTACACAATTTGGTTTAGTTGATGTGGTTGTTTGAGTGATTTATGCTACTGATACTAGAAGCTTATAAATTTCTTGAAGGGAAGTATAGATCTTCGTAATAGGCTGTGTTTTAATTCACTTACGCAGTTAGTTTCCACTAGCAGCAGCTTAAGTCTTTTATATAAATTAGAAATGCCTGCCCTTTCCAAACTCTTGTACATACACTTGAATAGCCGTTGAAAACATGCCAGGACGGAACACAATTGGCAGGACTTTGGATCTAATCCACTTTGCCCCTATCTAATGCTATCTAATGTGCTCATAGAGAAGATGGATGATGCATTTGAATTTTTCAGCAGTTGTTTTCAACTAAATGTTTACAGCCATGTAAAAACAGGAGGATAAAAAAAAATCATGTGCCTGTATAAAACGAATACAATATATAAATAAGTGTTGATGAGATTTTTATATAGGCATGAAAATGGGTGAGCTGACGGATAGAGGGAAGAAAGAATGTGACTGCAAACTTCACAAACAGCGGAGAGGGTGGTGAGTTGTCAGAGTCAGTGGGCCATGAGGGGCCACTGAAGAAGGAAAACTGCGATGGTTTGTTTTCTCTGAGAAGCCAAGAGAGGAGAATTTTTGGTTTTGAAAGGAAGGCAAGAAGCTGCGTCTGGAAGTGAGGATAAGGGTATTTCAGGACTCGAGCAATATAAATGCCGACAAGAAGGATGACACGGAAAAGGAAAGAAGGAAAGGGCATCCCAAAGTGGTCTCTCTGTGGGTTATAAATATCCACACTTACTACCTAAGAAATCAAAACCGAGCAATTATTAAGTTATTCATTTGTTATTCATTTAAAATTAGCCATAATAAACCCATTACGTATTAATATAAATAGCATGTTTTTATTTTAAAAACTATTATTTTCCAAAATAAAAATAAATTAGTGATAAGAATGGCACTGTTTTACCTTTTTTAAAATCTCTTTAATGCTGCACTTAATAAAAGACAGCTGGAGTCTCCTATCTGACTCTGCATTCGGTCTGCTCCCGAATGCTGTTGCGGTTAATGCAGATGAAGAAACTCTGGCCTCACAGATATATCATGGGATGAGGGAGGCAGGGTTAGTGTGCTTCTTTGATACTACACTAAAACTCACCACTTGGTAGTTTCTTAAAGATTACCTGCCATGTGGAATCTGAAACCATATCAATAACTTTTTGTACTCTAAAATCCATTTATCTGTCTTTTACTTTGAATTAAGTTATGCAGATTTTCTAAATGTTGACAGATTTTATTACACAATGTCAAAAAAATTACACTTAATATTATTACTAGTGTCATCAGAAACATCTTTAAGTATTGGAAAGATATCAAGCTTAGGATGGTAGATGCAGGTTTCCCAAAATTCTATTTTTTAATTTCCATTTTTATTTACTTATTTGAGACAGCAATTCACTCTGTCACCTGAGGTAGAGTGCAGCGGCATTATCATAGCTCATTGCAACCTCAAACTCCTGGGCTCAAGGAATCCTCCTGCCTCAGCCTCCCAAGTAGCTGGGACTACAAGCACACGCCATGACGCCCGGCTAATTTTTCTACTTTAGTAGAGATGGGGTCTCGCTCTTGCTCAGGCTGGTCTCAAACTCCTGAGCTCAAGCAATCCTCCCACCTCAGCTTCCCAGAGTGCTAAGATTACAGGCGTGAGCCGCTGTGCCTGGCCCCAAAATTCTAATATTTACTTGAAAGCTTGAATTTCGTCATCGGCAAAAATTAGTCTCAGTTGATTTCCTTGAACTGATAGTTTCACTTAGTTCATTTTCAAGAATATGTTTGCCAGATGTCTAAGTCTGAATAACTATAGTTTGTCATTTTTTTTCAAGTAAAATGTTTCATGAAAAAAGCTCTCAATTCAAACAATCACAGACATGTTTTTTTCTCAAGACAGCTACCATTCTCCATTACGTAGTAGAAGTTTTTAAGTGTACTTCCTATCATGTCACACAGAATATTAAAAAGATGTGTGCTCAAGATTTGAGTTTTAATAAAATTAACAATCTTTACTGCCTGATCCTCATTCTTAAGTAAAAAACAAGCTTTTTCCTTTAAAGTACAAGTATGTGGAGATAAAAAACAATGACCACAACCGCCTTGATTTGTGCTTATGCACCCACAGTTCTACCCACCATTGATTTTACTCCATCGGTGCAAATGTCTAGACTGAAAATGTCAAATATTTTAGTATTATTATGAAAATGGTTTTAACCTGTGGACCCCATGAAAATTTCTTAGAAACTGCCAGGTCCTTGGAACACACTTTGAGAACTGCTGCTCCAAGAATTTACTATGTAATAAAGGCAGAATTTAAATCAGTCCAGAAAATGTTATTAAATAAATATTTCTAGGACCATCAGAAATCTATTTGGAGAAAAAAAGTCATATTTGTACGTCATATTAAGCAAATAAATTTTAATAGACTAAATAGTTACATGTTTATGGTTTCATTATCTAAAACTATTGGAAAATGCAGGTGGGTATGTATCTAATTTAGGGATGAGGAAGATTTTTCTCTGCATAAACACAAAAGAAGAAACCATAAAAGGAAACATGAATGGATTTTTCTACAACAAATTGAAAGCCTTTATATCAAGCAACTTCAGCATCTAGAGAAATACAACCAAAATGGGAACCCGAGAAAACAATATTTACAACATATCTAATGGATAAAGAGTTGTATCTTTCGTATATAATGAGCTTTTATGAATTAATAAGAAAAAAGGAAAACAGGATGAGAGGATCCTCAACAGAAGAATGACCAACAGGCAAATGAACAAAAGAACAACAACTTCCAGCCTTTCTACTGGGCAAAGCCATTCAAAGCAAAATTGGTGAGGGTGGGAAACGTGATTGTTCGTTACGTATTAATATTTCTGTTTAACAATTTACCCCCAAACTCAGCATCTTAAAACAACAAACTTTCTCACAGCTGACGTGCATCAAGAGCCTGAGGGCAGCATAGCCGTGTGGTTCTGGCTCAGGGTTTCTCATGAGGTCACAGTCCTCTTAAGACTGTACTGGGGCTGAAGGATCCTCTTTCAAGCTCACACACATGGTTATTGACAAGCTTTGGTTACTCTTGGACTGTTAGACGGAGGACGTCAGCTCCTGGTCATGCCATGTCCACCTGCCACGGCAGCATGCTTTCCTCGGTGCACGGGATCTGAGAGAGGCACAGACGAGAGGGCGCAGGACAGAGGCCGTCTTTTTGCAACTCAGTCTCCAGGGATAGCCCATCGTGTCTGCCACATTCTGTGCATTAGAAACAAGTCACTGTGTGCACTTCACACTGAAGGGGAGAGAATCACAGGGGACCATTTTAAAGGCTGCCTAACACAAGGGTAATCTCCAACGTGGCCCAAGAGCAACGGGACAGGTGGGAGAAGGAACTGTTTCCATCTCTGCAGGGCAATTTTTAACATCGTCCTGGTCCTCATGACATGGCAGTTTTACCTCTAGAAAATAATGAATACAAGGAGTAAATTCACAGTAGCATAAATTGTAATGGTGAAAGATTGGAAGAAGCCCAAATGCCTAATGATATAAGATAGTTAAGTTATTACACATTCCAGGAATATAACATTTGCAACTATTAAAAATATTTTTGAAAAACTTTTAATAACAAGGATAATTGCTTATAATCGGCAGCTTTTTTGAAGTGTAGATGATGGTACTTTTTGTTAGACTTAATACATGCTTATATGCAGAGAATCCTAAATGTTAACAGCAATTTCTTTTATGTGGCAGGGCTGTGGGAACTTCTTGTTTTCATCTCTATTTTTATCTGTATTCTCTAATTTTTATATACTGAGCCTATATTACACAGGCAGCCAAAATATACCCTAGAGAAGAACTGTGAAAAATTTAGAAATAATGAATTAATTTTTTAAAAAAATCAACAGAAAGGGAATTTTGATAGAAATGATTTTGAGACCAGCTGCTAAGAGTGTATGAAAGTATAATAATTATGTTTTAAGTTATAATAATTATGATTCTTTTTCTATGCTCAGTACAATAAAACATGAACAGCATCATTGTTGTAAAGATGCAGTTAGAAATGAAATTTAGGCTAATGGGAGTGGGAGGCGGGTGCGAGGAAAGTTGTCAATAGTCTAAAAGTTTATTATTGAAAAGTAAATTATCATTTCTTCTTGGATTCCTAAAAAAGCATACAAATCATAAGTCCTTCATTAAAGGACTGTTCTTTCCAGCGGGACATGAATTGAGTGATTGAAGAGGCTGCTTCTAGTCTAAATATGGTGGTTTTGACGAATTTGATTGGAATTCTGTGCAATAGTTTTGTTTGTAAGAATGTTAGTTCGAGATATGTGGACATTGTATGAAGTCAATTTCCCCAGCCACCCCAAGTGTCTTTCCTTGTGCCAGTGGCTGTGCTACACTGGGACCAAGTGCAGTGTGCCCCTTGGTGACACTCACAGTACTTCCTAAAGGCTCTTTATGACATCTTATCACTGAGTACATACCATTCATAAGTGAGGAATTTTGAAACAGAAGGCATTTTTGAGACCATCTAATATCACATAAGAATAAGTTAATTCAGATTTGAGCTGAGTAGCTTCAAGCAAGCAAGCAAGAAAAGGATACTAATACATTCCTTAGTAAGTATTGTAAAATCCCCTTAAGAAATTCCCTTCTATAACTTTCTCCCATATGATACAGTCAAAGTTTAAATTTTAAACTGATGTTCCACAATTGCCCTGTTATGATGGCTTTTAGTAGCTGGTCCATTATAATATATCTTTTGAGAGTGTTTATTATATTTTAAAATTTGGATCTGAACCCATCCCCAAACTTAATGCTTACATTCACAAGGGCTTGGTTGGCTCTCTCTCAGGCCAGAGAAAGCTCTTATTGTGGTGAACTCAACTGAGCCAACTATTAATAATGTCAAATACCATTCTGCAAGGCAGGGCAATACTTAGTCAAAGTGATTCATACTAGCTGAGCATGAGCAAAGAAATCTGAACAGGCTGTTTCAGAATCCTAGACTGCCATTGATCCATTGCTGTTGTGAACACAGTGGGAAAAAAATGAGGGTTCATGCTTCTGGCTGTTCAGACTTCTTAGTAAATGTTTCACTGTGTCCCAAGGAGAAGACAGTGTTTTAATGTGGGAAATGGAACCTTCTGTGCTGTCCGTTCTGGAGAAAAGAATGTGGTTTCTAAAATATTACTTTTTGAACTTCCTGTACTGTATTTATTCAATTCTGACTCTTTAAAAGGCTAAATTGTGTTATGACTAAAGCAGTCACTGATAGACCCAATTTGCTCCGTGAGAGAAGTGTTCTTCACCGTCTGTGTGCTGTGTCCTTCGTGCGGCGTGTTCCTTCCCGTCTGTGTGACTCAATGCTCAGCCAACCTTTGACAGCGAAGCATGAGCCATGAGAACCATCTCTCCACTTACCATCCCACACAGTTACATTCCACCTGAGAACGCATTTATGGCTTAATGCTGAAAAGCCAAGGCCTGGAGAGAGACCAAACTGGAACCCAACCTTGGCTTTGAGTTCCCTTCTCCGAGCCTCAGTTTCCTCATTGCAAGATAAGAGACAACGATCAGCACCTTCTGAGGCAGGCTTGAAGATTAGAGTGTGCGGATAGCCTAGGGCCTCGTAACTGGTAATTGTTCAAGAAATTATGGTATTTGGCCAATGAGAGCATTTTCTTTTATTTGGATGTGTAAAATATGTTTAGTTGATGACTATCCATTAGCGAACCTTTGCACATTGACATATGCTCGAGGCCATCTTTATAGATACTTTGTGTACTCAAAAACAGAAAAAGATGTCAGTGAGAATGGAAAGCACAGCTAAAGTACCATTTTTCATTTTTTAAAAACTGCAACGTCTGGTAAGAAATACATTTTACATTCCAACCTAGTCCACAATATATATCATGCATCTGTATAACTGAAATGGAAGTTTAATGAAACGACACTCCTCTATGTGTGATATACTCTGATATTTTCTCTTCTCCTTGCTTCTGGTCAGAACCGATTAAGTTGATTTGACACTTACTAATGATGTATAAACAACAACTTGAAAACCATGGATTCAAAGGACAGTAAATAAATTTATAACACAAATTTGTTTAATATTGGCTATTAAGTATCCTTTTATTTTACCTGTATTTTATAACTTTAGATTATATTAATGAATATTTGCCTCTAGGAAAGAAAGGGCAAGAAAACTAACAATTCCTAGGTATGTACCATGTGTCAGATTATCTCCTCTTTCAGCAGTCACAAAAATCCTACTATTATCCCCATTTTATAGATTAAAAAAACCAAGGTTTCAAGAGATAAAGTTTCCTACCCAAGAATTCAAACCCATTGATTTTCCATTGTCTCTAAATGCAACAGGCTGGATAACCATAGACATCTGTAAGAGTGACACGTTTGTAAACTTTTGTCTCTGGGCTGCTATACTGTGTACTCTTCCCTCTAGATTAAATTATTCATCCTTGACCACTTAAGAATAAAATTTGGGCCTAAATTATAACACAAAAGCATGGGGGGAAAGATCACATATTAATTCTATTTTGTATAATCTTAGTAGAGAGTGGCCCTTACCAAGAAGTAGCCTGAAATGCAAGGATAATTAGGCTAATTCTTTGTGAAACAGCACTCCCTAGCATGTGACTACTTTGTTCTGTAATTCCGAATACAATTGTTTTTTTTTAATTACTCTTAAAAACTCTTTAGAAAAAACAATATGGGAAACTGTATTCTTTTTTTAGTTAAGAATACAACCCACTTTGATAGTACAATCATAAACCTAGAAGAATTTTAGTTTGAGTCCAGTGTTTGAAAGGATTATCAAACTACAAGTTTATTTTTTCATAGTTTTTTTTTTCCTACAGAGTCTTCTCCGCAATGGATTAACCACAGACATTTGAAGTTGTACTGTTTAAATATCTTTGAATTATTTTTGTTTAAAAATGTCAATGGGTACGATAGGAAAAGTACATTTTTTTTCCCTGTAACTTCAAAACAACTGAACAGAACCTTTGGACTGAAACCAAGAATTGAATGTTTCAGCTCTAAGAAGATTTTCTTCTCTGAAAAGTAATGAATGAGTCTCTTTGCAAGTTTAACTATTTCGAGTTTCAATCCTCTGACTTCTGGCATTCTATGTTATTAAAAAAAAAGTTTCATGAATAAATAAGCATAGTTTTTTTTCTCAGTTCTCTCTCAAATCTGAAGCTATATAAACATCAGACACACAGAAAACTTCTATACAGATAAATGCATAATGTTTTTAATTGTTTAAAAAGGATTGCTCCGATTGTTAACGGCTACCCGTTTCAAGTTTGCATTAGTGAGTGACAACCCTTGAGAAGAGCCTGCAGTGGACAGGAACGGGAATTGAGAAGAGGTCCATTATCATGATACCTCTTGAGGGAGCACAAAAGTGTTCAGTAACTTCCACTAGGGTAGATTACCAGAAATTCACACACAGGCTTGTGGGAAACCTTGGAGGCTGACCGAGAGCTGTGGTTCCTGCGCTTTGTGCTGGGACAGCTAAGTCCGGGGCTCTGCTTTCAGACACGGCGAGGGCTACAAGGCAGACAGATCAACGTGGGCCTTCAGCCTTAGGTGTCAGAGCTCACAGAGATGTCTTGGGGACTCAGCCACGACTTCCAGGACAACAGGGCCTCCAATGCCATTAAGGCTTGCACCTGCCGCAGAGCGGCACAGGTTGCTAACGCACACACATCCTTGACTCAGAGCCCGACCTGAAGCCTTCTTGAATCTCCATTTGTGGAAAAGATCAACCATGGGAGGATGTAACACTTGCAAAGGCAGATTTTAAATAGAAGTGACTTTATAAAATCATTCTTAAAATGTTTAAATGTATACTGATTCATTTTTTTCCAGTCTCCTTGTTGTCAACATTTGTAGATATTATGTAAGAACCTAATACATTCCTTTCCTATTTCCATTCAAAACTAGGTTGTATCTATAAGGCAAATGGACTCCCTTTTTGTGAAGGAAATTTGTAGAGATAAGATGAATAGAGTAACCCTCACCGAGAGTCAAATGGTGACTCAGTTGATAGATGAAGGTTATCAGAAGGAAAATATGGACTGATAGATTAGTAAGCCTATTGAGGGACTCTTTCTGTTTTTGCATTTTCTGAAGCACGCTTTGTACTTTCCGATAAAACCAAATTTGTGAAAAAATGCCATGATCCAAAAAATATACAGTATCAACTTGGTGGGAAAGAAAATACATTCTTCTTATCCATTTTATAGTCTCCTAAGTGATTCTGCTGAATGTGTATAATAAAGATAAAAATTAGACTTTCAGTATGAGAACTTGTCATTTTTTATTGATCATAATCGAATATTGTACGATTATGTAGAAATAAAGAAGTGACGTATATAGAAATGTACTTTAGGAATGTTAATCTGTCATCACCTGTGCTACGAAGGAACAGAGACTGGGAGTGGAAAATGTTTCATTTTTAGCAAGTGATAAACATTGTTTTAAGAATCAGTATTAAGCATTACATTTATTGTAATAAGATAGTCATATGGTAGAGTGCAAAGACAGTAGGAGTAAGAAAAGACACCAGGGTTCTAGCTAGAATCTGCTCTCTAACTAGTGACTTTGGGCAAATCACTTTATCACGCTGAAATTTTGCTTTCTGATCTATAAAATAAGAATTAATCTATTTTTTCAAGTTCTAAAACAAAAATTTTGGGGGGAAAAATTACTATTTCACTGAAAACAAAGAACTTGGGAACTTAACAGATGATGTCACCTTTTCCGCTTCTTAGCACCAGGGCTCCTCTACCACCTGGAGGAACGTGAAGCCGGAGCGAGCCTACCTATCTCCTCCAGCCTCCCTTCCTACCTGTCTCTGAACTCCGTGCTTCAGCCATGCCATGCTGCTGACGATTGCATGGAAATACCCACGTCCTTCCTTCTCTGCACCATTTTCTCTCCACACCACTCTTCTCCATATCCCTGCCATGGTTTAATCCTGTGAAGGCGCAGCTGGAGCCAGAGTACCCAAGGTTCAAATTCTGGGCAAGCTACTAAACCTGTTTTTCATCTGTAAAATGGGAACAAGGACCTACTCCTTAGGGTTGTGAGGTTTAAATGAGATGTTGCATGTGAAATGCTGGCTCTGTCCCTGCCACATAGCAAACACTCTTGCAGTGCTCAACAGCATTATGAATTCCAGAGCTGTGCTTCCCTGCATGAAAGCATTTATCTCCGTGTTCTGAAATTGCCTATTTAGTCAGTTGTCTTTTTACATCCACCCACTGCTGCCTCCATATCTCAATTAGACCGTATGGTTCCTGAGAAGAGAAACTGGGTCTCTAAATTTTAATGCCTAAAATTAGCCTATCTTACGGTGGAGGTCAAATGAATAATGACTGAATTCACGGTTATCTGCACCATACGCTCTAACAGGGAAAAGAATCAGACAGCAATTCTAATCCAGAGATATAATCTGTAGTCAATCAGGATGAGTTAGAAATCGGTTTTTCAGCATCCTAGAACTTTTGGCACGTTTTAAAGTATTCATTTAATATTGTGGTCATTTTAAGGCAGAAGACTAAAGCAGGTTTGGCTTCCCTCACCAGGAAACCCCACTCTTCGATAATTTGTTCTTTGGAAGCCAAATTGATTGAGCCGTACATTGATAAAACAAGCTCACAATATGTCCAGGTTTCCTTTATTTTGAATCTCATTGATGAAAGCAGCATACATCAATAATCAGATTTTCCTTTCACCAAAATGGCCAAGAAAATCCCCCGTTATTTATTTTCTAAAATTCTCACAAGTAATTCAGGAGTGAGAAAGCAACCTGTGGGAAATTCCATAATGAAACACGTAATTTTTTTCTTTGCAAAAATAACAGACATTTATACAGATTCACATCTGGCCACTAAAGTTTCCAACTGAATATAATCATTCTCATTTTATGAAGAGGAAAAAAAGAAGTGACTTTTTTGCTCCTTAAGGGTTTAATCCCAGGTTTCTTGTCTTCCATTATCTTCTTTAAAAAGTAAACTTTTGCCCAAACCCGTTGCCCCTTGCACGGACCACCTGATGAATATTGTCACATGCCCCAGGTCACGAGAGACTTTGGAGCCATTCTCACTCCTTCATCTTTCCTCCACTCTCCACCTTCTTCCGGACCATACTATAGATCACCAGGTGTCTTATTCTTGAAGAATCCCCTCTCCTCGAGTGCCACTACCAAAAAGCAGCAACTTGGGGCCATTTATGGATGGGGTGACTGAAGTCAGAACCAATGTGCGGTAGGTTCATTTCCTCTAAAATGTCTACCCTAAAGAACAACACTTGACTGTACGTGGACTCAACTGGATGCATGTGGTCATAAGTTTATAAACAGGCATTCTGGGTGTGTGTGCAAAACACAGAACTCACCATGAAGATAAAGCATCCCATAAAATGTAGGACTTAAGACAGTGTCCAGGAAAGGAGAAGCAAATATAAATGTATGATTTCATTTTTTTAATGATTATTAGAGTGTGCAGAGTTTTTCAAATGAGTTGGTGAAAAATAATTGTTAATCTATAAAATGTTTGAAGGCATTTTATAATTAAAAACCATGTTTATATTTTCCAGCCATATAATGATTTAAAAATAGAGGAGATCAACACCTCCTCTGATCGTTTAAACAAGCATCTCACTTGCTTCAGTGACTGTGGCTTAGCTAGACGGCCTTGGAGTTCTTTCTGTGATTTTGTCAGTGATATTGAACAGGCTCTAATGCAAGAAAAGAAGGGAAACTGTATAAAGTAAATAAACTTAACAAAGCAGAAGATACACGAACCGAGAGAGTTCAACAATTTAGAATATTTGTCTGATTTTTTTTTTAAAGTTCAAAAGTAATCTGTATCGATTATAACAGGAAGCCAGTCTTCCTAGTTAGAGTATGTACATGTGTGTGGTCAAAGCTGTCTTTAAAAAATGCACTGAAAAATGTAAAGGGTCCTTTGAGGAAATCACAACCTCCTATATTGTCTGTCTTCATTAACTCTCCAAAACTATTTTAGTCAATTCATACATGTAAATGCATAGTCCTTTAAAAAAGGGTATGTGTAACATATATACCAAGACCTAACTACAAAATTATTTTGGACATAGCAAAATGGTGCACATGATCACCACTGACGAAACATGCTAATAATTGTATTTATTTTTGTTAATTGTTAGCTTATTGTCAATTATGTTTTTTTTATTTTATATCTTCATTGATGAAAATAACAAATTAATAATCAGTTCCTCATTTGGCCAAAGTGTCCAGGAAAACACCCTGTCCTCCGTTTCCTAAATGCTAACAAAGTCACCAAGTTAAAAGACCTCAATATGATGACAGCCCCGTCATCCTTCAGGTCAACATTTCAGTGATGCCAAGTGTATTGTGACAGTCTGCAGAAGGCACAAAAACAACCTATATTATCGTGGAATCTCGCATCCTATACTTATAATAATAATTTTTCACAAAACGTAGCAAACCAAATTTTTTTTTGGCTGGGGTTGGGTGGGAATGGGAATGATGTTAAAGGAGAGAAAGGGGAGGAAAAAGAATGCAAACTGGCAACTCGTTAATTAAAATAATAACGATGTCTGTCTTTTTACATTGGAAATACGCACTCCGTGGTGCTCGGATGGCGGGGAGTACACGTAGGATAAGAGGCAGGAACGCTGTGGAGGTGAGACGAATGCTTACCATGTGCAACCGAGTGGGAGGAGACTGTGGGGAGACAGGGAGAGAGAGAAATAACTCCTTTCGTGTCTGGCATGCTGCTGCTGAACCTCTTCAGTAACAATTTTCGTGTTGTGTGTGTGTTATGGAAGTGTGATCTTGCTTCATGCTTGCTGCGCAGAAATGCCTCTGGGCTCAGGTTGAGCTGCGACCCCTTCGATTTGGTACCTATTCACTGTAGTCAGCGTTTACGATTCTTCCCCAGCACGGCTGCAGTAAGTCTTTAAGATCTCCAAACGTATAAAATGCAAACCCAGGTTGCATGCTGGCATCAGAGAACGTGCCAATTCCATAAGGCAATGACAGCTAAGTGTCATAGGGTGGCACTTGCCTCTACCTAGGACCCATTTTATTACACTTGTTAATGGCAGCTTTGACCAGTTAATTTGGCTCAGTACAGCAGAAAATAAATCAGGAAGATAGAATAGGAAAAAATGCTTCCACCAACATTTTATAAGGTATTTAAATCAGAGGGAGGGGTTCTGGGCTTTTTCCCAGACACTAAAGAGAAAGAAAGGGAACAGACGGTTGAGGTAGGAATTCTCATACACTATGCAGATTATTATGATTAAAACCTCCTAAGTAAACTGTGCTGCTGAGTAGCCTTTACATTTTGTTTTTGTGAAATCCCAATGCTTTTAAAATTTGAAAGCTCACACTACTGGCCTGTGAAACCCTAGAGAACCAGCAGACCAGAAAAGGAAACCTGGCATAATAAGAATAAACAGTGATTCTGCTTGAGATGGATGTGAATTGTCAAAAGAAAGGTCCAAGGCAGACAAATTTCAATCTCTCCAGACCCTTTTCAGACCTTTTCTTCTGCTTCTCTGTTTTCCTGTGACAGCTCCCTAGAGCTTTCCGAGGTCTTTCTGGAACAGGTCTGGTAGCTCAGCTCCCTCCACGAGCAACTTCACGGTAGTTCTCAACATCCCCAGTCTGCCCTTGTCTTCCCACGGGGTTTCGTGGCACCTGAACCCATGGTAAGAATAACTAGACCTTCTCTTTAAAACCTGTAACAGGCCAAACTACATGTCTTGTAAAAAAATTTTTGTGTTGCTTTTTAAAATTTTATTTCTTTGTTTTTGTTTTTAAGAAAGGTAAAATATCACATATTGTGTCACCTTCCCCTGACCTCGTAGCTTCCAAAAGCAGTGACACAACCACAGGCTTCAGAGGCGGACAGGGCTGGTGTCACCAGCTCTGTGGCCTGAAGCAGGTAATTCAATCTCTCCGGGTTTCCATATTCTCACCTGCAAGAAAGGGATATTCTCATTGCATGGCCCTGGAATGATTGGATCATAGGATGCCTAACACATATTCACTACTAAAACATTTTTAAAACAATTTTTTTTCTTGGAAAGAAGGAACTGAGAGAAGTGATGAAAACAAATTATAGAATTCTCTACACCAGCCAGTATTTGTCACCAATATGAAAATTTTAAGGCCAGATATAAAAGATACTTTTAATCTGGATCTTCCCTGCAGCCTACACCACATAACTCAGGATCCCCCAGCTGTAGCCAGGCCCCCAGTGGCTCTTGCAGTTCACAGTTCACTTCTGTATCTATAGGTAAAAGATACTAATTATATCAATAAAAATAATCTCTTTATTGTCCTTCCTGCCTTCTATTAACACTGCCTGCTGTTTTGTTTCCGTTTCCTGAAAGGAGGTATCTCTCCAAGCCGAAGTGTGCCTCTTCTTTAAGGCCTGGCCCTGTTTAATATCCTTTTAAAATGACGCCTTTCATTCACTACATCCAAATTAATCTCTCCATTCACTACGCACAGTCTGTGATTATTTGCAGTACTGTATTATTTAATCTGTTGTATTATTCTCCAATCATTTTATATTTTCGAGTCTGAACTGTGAGCTCTGGGACTTCAGCCGAAGGTCCGGAAGAGCTTGTTCTAAAAACCAAAACTTTGCTACAGTGGTAACTGTTTGTTTTCCTGGCCTAAAATAGGGCACCTGATCACTAGGAAAGGCGTAAAAATGGTATTTTAAATATTAATTAGAGAAAACCTTACTACCATGGTTCCTTGGTTCTTTGAAAGGAACATGGTTCAGATGTCTCAGAATAGTTATTTTAATTCCAATTCCCTCCTGCAGTGGTCTCCAAAGTGGTGCACAAAACAATCCACTGGGGTGCAATAAAAATAGTAGAACTTCTCTTCATACTTATTTTCCAATCTTAAAAAAACCCTTAGCTTTATTATACTTAGTAGATGAATTGTCATTAGTTCCTTTCTCACCCCACCATAGGTCCTGTCACATGTCATGCCTCTATGCAGGGTAAACTGAGGTAAGAGTGCTAGCATTCCTGTGAGGAGGTGTTGACAGGTGTCTTCAATGGATCATTTGATCATCTCTGCATATTGCAATATAATATGGTTTTTGTGTGTTTCTGCTTTTGTGGCTTTATGGCTATCACTAATGCACACCCCACATAATGAACATGATGCTTAAAAACTTTCTGATAAATCGTTGCTCGAAATGATATTAATACTGTAAGTCTAAGGAACCAAAAAGAAAATAGCATGATCAATACATTTTCTGCTATGAATAAAGCTCCTGGTTAGCCACAACACGTGCTAAAAACAATAACGGTCTGATATAGTCTTCCAAGTGCTGAGCCCAAAGAAAAACACCAAGAAGGCTGCGTGAGATGGATCACATTCACGGCTGCAACTGGAACCTGGCACTAAGTACACACCGTGTGGCCAGACATTATCTAATGCAGCCATCATGTTTAGCCATTTCAAAATATGGTTTTTTTTATCTCTCATTATCTAACAATTTACACTTTTGTGTTTTTTCCTAAGGTATATAATTAGCATGGTAGTACGCATATATCATTTATAGATAAATAAAAATTAAGGATGCAAACACAAATTTATTTACAGATAGGTGTGAGAGATCAAAGCCTATACAGCATGGCCCACAGCGTGTGAATTCCTCATTAGACGGTAGGAAAGCAAGGGCCGTGAGTCATCTAGTGCGTAAGTGAAGTTTCCAGTGATTCACATTGCTCGGCTCAGGGGCACTTTAGCATCCACGATTTTCAAGGCAGCACTCACTATAAAGAATACAATTCTCAAATGTTCTCTGCCCTGGAATTGCGGCAACAATGTGTCTGGCGAAGATAATGATGTCAGCTTTGCCATCATCATGAAATGAAAACACAGCATCTTCTTTTTGATAAAATTTCCATCTCTGTCCTTATGCTATGCTGCTTTGTATCCGATAGGAATAATTTACAAAAAGATAAAGTAACTTTGTTTTTGAAATTATCTCTGCATCGGTGGTTACTTCTAGATTTGTATACTGCAAACCTATTTTCTGTGACTCATAGTTCATTGAATAATCACACTAAAGAGGTATACATAGCGTAATTTATGACCAAACTTCCATGACGTTGGAAATACGTGCTCCATTAAATTCAATTCCACATTTATTCAATTCCACCTGAGTCCCAACTCAGGATACCTGTGAGATATGCAAAAAGTCGTTGTCTTCAAGGAATCTGTAGTTAGTATAATTTGGTAAGCTGTAAGTTGTGTGCGTGTGTGTTTTGGTATGAGGTTTATTTTTGGAGATAGATATAATACAATTAGAACCCAGGATTGTGAGTCTAGAGATAGCCTTCCAAAGTGACAGGTGTATTTTTCTAAGGAAAATATGATGTAGATACAAGAAAGGATGAAGACGTGGAGACTTGTGGCCCCACCGTGTGCTGTGTCCACAGGGGGAGCCCGTTTTGTTACAGCCGGATCAAAGGCATGGAACGAACACGGAGACGCTGAAAATGATGAAAAGACAGGAATCGCGGAGCTAACGTAACTCAATGGACTATAACTCCAGGGCCCCAGTGTTGGACCAAACTTGAGAAACTATCTCCTGTCTCCTGGCTGAGAGCGATTATTCCCCTAATTGTGAAGACATAATACTTCTTAAGAGAAGCTGCTGTTACCAGTGACACCCCAGTCTTTCTCAGGCAGTTCAGTTTTCTTCCTTTCTCTTCACACTCCACCCCCAAACACACACACACACACACACACCCCTCCACGGAAGCACCTGGCACTTTTCCTCTTAAATCCCTTTGATTCACAAAAGGAATTAAGAGGCTACTGATGCCCATATTAGACTGTTTTGTATGGAACGCAGAAACATTCAGTTGTTCAATTAATTACTCGTCCATTAATTCAGCAGTGAACATTGACTAAGCACTTACTATGTCAGACACTGCTTAATGTTCCCACAGTATCCGATCTCCCTTCTTACTAGTAATAGAACTCTTTGGACTTTCTATAGGGCACAAGCCCCCCCAGAGAGATGCTTGCTGTTGGGCAATGAGTGCAACCTCTGGGTCACTTCCTTGGAAAGAAAGCTTCTTGCCCCCCACCTCTGTCTCCTCCAGGTATAGGAATGCAGATGTGATTCCGGTGAGCTAGCTTCAACCTGAGGGATGACGGCCATCTGGGGCTGGCAGAACAATGGCGTGGAAGGAGACTGGGTCCCTGCATGACCCTGTGGAGCACAGGCACCTACCTGCCCTGGACTACCAACACTCACTGTTCCATGAGAGAGAACAAAATTTCTGTTTGGTTTGAGCAACTGTAACTTTTGGAATCTCTTGGTCCGTACCCCGATAAGCAGGCCAATATTGATGGATATTAAAGTATGGAAATTTTTAAAATAATTGAATAAAACATCATAGATATGAAATAATTCTACCTTGTACCTTTATAGCATCAGGTTTTATTCATGCCCTCATCTCTGCCTCTGCCTCATCCATGGGTAGAAATTGTTTTTCCATCAAGGGCATGATCAAGTGTTATCTGCTTAGTAGCATTTACCAATTTTGCCTCTCTTATGCCTTCTATACTGTTTCAGGTGAGATTAATCTTTTCCTTTGTGTTTCTCTCACAGCATATGTTTTTTGCCTAATATAATAACTATGCATATATCTGCATATTCCACTAGGGGCTTCAGCACAGGGACTGTCTCATGCTAATTTTTCTATCTCTCTGGTATCTAGAGCAATGTTTTGCACGTTATAGGCCCTCAGTAACCCAGTGAATGTTTGTGGGATAGTCAGCAAATATAAGACTTACTCTTTGTGTATTTATTAGGCTAAACTAGATGTCTTTCAGATTTAACCTCCAGAAAATGCTCATATTTACTCCTTTCCCATTTATCAAAGGAAAGATTAATTGTTATTTCACAGATTGTGTGAGAAAGGTTTCTTCTATCTTTTCTCCCCCAGCCTAAGCTGAAAACATATGCCAGGAAAGCTGACTGTTGTTGGGATAAGATAATTATGATTGTAATAACTAGTTTAAGAGAAATTTCAGCTGCTCATGTTTTATTTTTCACATAATAGAGCTGTAGCCTATTTCAGTATCATGTTTTCAGGACATGATCTATATTTTTATTTTTCTACATGAATCTTTCATCCTTTTCCTGACATTTATTCGTTTTATGCAATTATCCTAAAAGGAAAGCTCTGGCCAGGCAAATTGGTTGTTGTCTGCCTCTAAAGAGACATTCATATCTCACCGCTTAGCTTTCAAGTTCTGTGATCGGGAACCCTCAGGCCCGTTTTTAAGGAGGTTTCAGGCTAGTTGAGCTTCACTGTCTCCCAAAATGTCCAAAATGAGATTACATGTCGAGCAAGATCAATTTACTGGAAGATACTTAAGCAATAAATCTGGGGCTTTTTGTCCAGTCACTGTTTCTTTCAAGCTTTGTGACAGAAAATTAAGCCACAAGAGCTTTGACAAATTAGATATTACTACCTCTAATTGTGTATGTTTAGCTTATCGCGCTGAATCGCAGCATTGTGACGGGCTGGCATGCCAACAAGGCCCTCGTTTAATCAGCACAGTGCCATTTAATAGCGATTAATCACCCAACTAAAATGTCATATTAAGGTCACAGAAGCTTGAAGGCTAAAAAAGAGAGAACATTAAAGTCAGCTGATAAATGGGGGAAAGAGCACGTTGTGCCAAGGGAAGTTCTGAGTGCTGTGTTTTGTTAGAAGCTGGTAGAACATTTAATGAGAATTCAGTCTTAGCTTCCAACTGAGATCAGAAACAGTTTCGCTCGCTTGGTTCAGAAGGAGGACATTCTTCCAGGGCTCTAGTGGGCTTCTGTCTGTAAATAGGAAACTCCTGCCCACAGAATACTTGAAATTTTACAGATTCATGATTTTTATTTCAATTATTCTTTAGTCTTCTGGCATTTTCCCCTTGGCTGTTACTTTTAAGAAGGAAAGAAATCAGATATGTTATAGTACTCAGGGCAAGATGACATAAATAGCACCACTTTGCACAGTGACAAAGTTTTTATAAAAAGGAACAAATTGACTCACTTGTTTGCAAGGGAGTTTTTTGTTTGTGCTTGTTTTTTTCCTACTAAGATAACCAAGCAGAGATTCAAGGGAGTTTTTACTTCCTAGAAAGTGTGCCAAATTAAGTGTTAATGGGAATAAAAGAAAATGACTGAAGATGTTTTTCTGTTTCTGTTTTTATCACCAAAAGGGGTACTGTGCCAGTCTGTAAAGTCTGTGTTAGCCCCTCACATGAAAAAACCCCGTGAGAAGTACAGATAATTTTTCCTGAATGAACTCTAGGGTAGATCCCCCTCGAGGACCTGGGTCAGGCATGGCTCGTCCCTAACACTACCATGCCTGGCCCTAATAAATACTGCTCCACTGGCTGATAGACTCTGAAAACAGAGCTCTGGGAAAGGGTACATGGGAAAAAAGCCACACCTAAGCTCTCTTTTCATTAAGGAGTCCTAGGTAATTACCATTAAGCATGTAGACCCGAGGTAGAATTTAAATATTTTGTAATATGATAAAAATGCCTATTCAAACTTGGAATAAGTAGCACAGAGACTGGGAAGGACGGCCACCTCTAACAGGGAGAATGAACTTCAGTTCTCATACCTACTGAGCCTGTGAAACTCAGGCGGGAAGATGTCCGTGTTTTGAGCAAGGCTCACTGACTCTGTCATCTGGTTTTCTCTGGATCTGCAGGGCCACAGGTGGCCACTGAACTCTTGAAATGCAACAAGTCTAAATTGAGATGTGCTGCAAGGGTAAAATACACACCAGCTTTTGAAGACTAAGTATAAAAATGACTATAGTTTATCTCTAGTCTTATTATCTAATCTATTGCATATTTCAAACTAGCTAGAAGAGAATAATTTGAATATTTCTGGCATAAAGAAAATACAAATATTTAAGATGATAGATAATCCCAAATACATTGATTTCATCTTTACGAATTATATGAATGTATTAAATTCCCACATATATCCCCAAAATATGCACATATATTATATATCAATAAAAAATAAAATTGTAAAATTGTAAAAAAGAAAAAAGTGAACTCTAATAATTTTATTTGTGGATTACATGATGAAATGCTGATTTGGGAATATACTGAGCTAAATAAAACATTACAATTAATTTCACCTGTTTTTCATGCCTTTTAATGTGGCCACTAGGAAATTTAAAATTATGTATATAGTTCACATTATATTTCTATTAGACAGTGTTGGTGTAGACCAAGGAAGAGTCACTTACGTTCGTATCATCACTGACCTAGACCAGATGTGATCCTGTAACCCAGAAGAGAAACCCTTCCTGACCTATTCTAATCCCCTAAACCAGGCAGACTTGTAATCAAAGAGCTAGAGGTGTTATAATACTAAATGTAAAAAAAAAAAAAAGTATAAAAACCTCAATTGTACACTTGAAAATCGAAAGATTACTTCTGGAAAGACAGGAATTGGCATTATTCACCTTGAAGGAAAGAATTACAAGACAAAATTTAATAAGCATCTTCTGGGGACATAATGAGACAAGCTAAGATTGCAGCGTGAAGGTGGGAGGTTAACTTAAATGATTTCTTGAGAGTCAGAGTTGTTTAACACTTGAGACAGGTTGTGACTCTCCTTTTTCTGGAGGGCAATGATAGTAAGGCAGGGCCTCCTCTGAAGTCCTAGATAAGTATAAGATTGGAGAAGACAATTTAAGATAGCAATGCCAACATCGGTACTTTTCAGATACTTTGAGTGCCTCTGAAAGTTGGTGACAAGACAAGACTAGATTATCAGCCCTTTCAAACACAGGGGACTTCTAATTGGAGCCCTCTTTAATTTCTCCTCTTGGGTGTCAATAAAATTCATCTTAAAATTCATTACTTTGTGACATGTCAGCATTCACTTACAAAACTTCCATTTTAAAATTCATCAAGACCTTACATCTGGCACTTGATCAAAAGTACCTCAAGAGCTGGAACAGTATGTTGTATTACCTTTTAATTATTATATGTCCGTGTGTGCATGTAATTTTATTTTTTATATCATCAAATGTGTATATACACTATAGGATGTAGTAGCCATTCAAAAACGTTTGATGAATATGTATTGAAATATAATTTAATCAAATGTCTGCACTTTGACAGCTTAGGTAGAAAAAGCAGCTAAGGTGTGGCAGGAGGCCCCACCTCTGCCATTCTGGTCCAATACGTTCACACAGCAAAACCTTGATAAGCAAAGGCTGCCCTGAAGTGTAATGAAGTTTGGATGTTTTCCCAATAAGATATAGTGTTAGAACAATTTTGTCTTAGTAAGTTATTACTAATAACTCTAAAATATTGATGTTTTAAAATCTTTTGCAAGGTAAGTTCCTCTGATAGCCCGGCTTTAAATTACTAGGTGAAGGAATAGTCACTAATATGTCAATATGAGAAAACCAAACACAACCACAAAGCTCTAAAAAAAGTAAAACTACTCTATTTAAATAAAAGTTCCTAAGCAAGTTAAAAGCATAATTATAACCCATGATGCATTGCCTGATCTACATCCAAAGTAACTTCTTGAGTGGAAGTCTTTGGGTTTTTTTTTTTTTTTTGATAAACGTTTTTGGCCTCCATTTTTATAAAGCTTAGTTAACTCATACGCTGTTATTGTTGGTGAATCACAGGTGCAGTTTCTCTATATTTATATCCACACATCAGTTTTTAAATGGAAACATCTGGGTTTTCAGTGGCTATGAGCCAATCTCCAGTGGGAAGTAGTATTCACACAACACATGGCATAATATCCAGGTGTGGCCAAAATAGTGCACACCCATATGCATCTCGAGTTGCTGCCACATGAGGAATTTAAAGTCATCATTTATCAGAATGTATTTGAACTTATACTTTGTTAAAGAGGAAAAGTACTTCAAATTAGGCCTTTCTGTAAGGAATCTATTGTTTCTTCTTCTTCCTAAACTGTCGACTTCACGTCCAAACATTTTTAACAATGCCCAAAATAGTTAATTTCCAGCCATTTACCCTGCCTTTGGCTGGACACATCTCTTTAACTTCAGAGCCAGTGCACAACTATTTGGCCTTTTATAAAGGTCACATATTTTCCTTCTAAGTAGAGTTGCCCCAACTATGTCAGAAAACATGCGTATTGATTCTTCCGAGTGAAGGCCTTTATCCTCACCGAGGGGACCCTAGAGTGAGCCACTCAGGCTGTTGATACCTTATTTTTTTGGAAAAAAACCAAAAAACAAAAAACTACTGGTGCCTGGACAGAAGACGACTTAACTCTTTCCAGGTATCAAACAAATCGCTTTGCTCATCAGAGTAGCAATGTTGGATGGGGTTGTGAGGTTTATGCCCATGTCTAGAAAACCATGTCGATGCTGCAAGCAAACTGTATAAAAAGATGAAAAAACATTTTTAAACATCTTTCCAACAGGTTAGTAGAATTGTTCCTTTAAATATCAGGAAAACACTCCAGCCATTAAAATACCTAGTGAAAATTAAAGTAACTACCACATGCTTTTTTTTTTTTTTTTGAGGACCCCAACAATATTTCCAAATGTAGTAAAAACAAAACAAAACAAAAATTCCTACTCCGCATCCTCCTCCGAGCGGGCGGCCATTGTTCAAGTCAGGCAATTTAATCCTCAGAACTTTTATCAACATGAGAGGTCCAAGCTCGAACCAGGGAACTTGGTTTTTTCCTTTTTATTTGTTTTCTTTTGAAGATATGGATGATACGCCCCTATCAAATGTACAGTTTAGTGAGATGGATGACACTTCACTAACTAGCAGTTCAAGGAAGTCATAGCCTCGCTTGTTTACACGAGCACGTTTTAGAGCAGCCATTTAGCTCCCAGCCACTCTGCCCTGCCGCCCAGCACCGAGGGGAAGCAGTCTTGGGCCCATAGGTCGCTGATAAACGAAGGCCCGTTTGGCAAGCAAGGAAGGGAGCGATAAGGGCTCTGATTTATGCTTTATCTGTCGCTAAGTTCTCAGCCAGCCTGAAATGACTTGGTTCTGTTATCACCTCGGATGCCACAGCTTTCTTAAGTGAGGCAGATTCTTCAGTGACTTTTAAAAAAGAACTTCCTTTCGCCTCTTGGAGAAGGTTAGCTTAACGATACTGCTTTAAAACACTCGAATCTGGCTTGATTAAACCTTGAGGCTATAAATGAGCCCGTGGGCCTCCATTCCACAGCTAATTCTTAAATATCTAAATTCTTAACGGCCTCTCTCACCCACATGTGACTGTGCTATTTTTTTGGAAACAGAAAGCCAGTCTTGCTCTTATAATGACAGGAAAGCTTGAATTTTTAAAAAAAATTTACAGACTAAAAAAAAAAAGTGTGTTAATATGAAAATTGCATGTACCATTTAATCCAATTTTACTTAAAAAGAAAACTTTCTACAAATAGCATTCATTCAGATTCTGAATCGAATATAGGTTGACTTCAGATAATGAAAAAAAAACTCAGAGAAGATAATCTATCTTCAGCGAGAAAAGGAGTGTCAGTGGATACAATTAGAAAGCAAAAAGCCCCTGTTTACTCCCTGATGGATGCTACAGGCCCACGCTGGGGGCCAATGAGAGATTAGCAGACATAAAAGCAGAGGAGAACATCCTTATCTAGTAAATAACACGGTCAGTAAATGAAAGCCCTGCGTACCCTTCCCTAACCTATTTTGAGTTGTCTCCCCCTAAGTTTAAATTGGCTTGTCGTTTTACAAGGATGGATAGGTATTATTTTTAAGCCTTTATTTTACAATGCAAGAATGTGAATGTTTCACAAGTGAAATTTTCCCATGGAGAAGGGATTAGCCATGAATCATAAACAGTGTAAACACTCCCAAGCTTCTTCTGTAGGGAAGGTTATATTCTAATATCTTCTCTCCCAGTAGTGTTTTCTTTCTAAACATCATAAGAAGAGAGGTGGGGTCGGGGGGAGAGGCCACAGGCGCTATCTTTTGAAAACAGCAGTAGTCTCTCTCTCCTGCACTCTCTACTGTGTAATCTTTGTCTTATCCGACATGGACTCACAGAAACTGACTTATTTCCCCTAAGTAATATCCTTCTGGGACTCCCTGCTACCCACCTTCCTTCAGGAGGAAACCTAAACTTCTCAGCAAACTAAGACCTTCCTGGACTAGACCGTTAGGATCTGCCACTGTTTACCCACCTGGCTCATCCATTGCTACACTCACAGGCGCTTTTTACACAGGTCACACCAAGGTACCTGAATTACCTTGACTATTCAATGTTTTTTACACCTTATCAATTTTACCCCTGCCCAGGAGAGCAAGGATTTTTAAAATATCAGCTTCGATCATTACCGTAACCCCAAAGCCTAGAACTGTTCCTGGAACTTACCAGGTGTCAAATAATGATTTGTTAACTGGACAACGTGCACACGCTCCTCCTTTGGTTTGGAAAATCTTTCTCCTTTCTTCCCATGCCCAAAGTTTTACTTAGATTTCAAAATTGTGTCACTGTGGGAAGTCGTCTACCTCCCCTCTCCAGAACTAGAAAAGCATCATCTTCTCGGGGTCTAACAGCACCCACTGAATCCCTCCGACACTTTCCGCACCGTGTTTTAGCTGTGCGTGTCCACTAGCAGGCAGGGAGCCCCTTAGGGGTAGGGCTGCTTCCCAGTCCCGTCTGCCCCGCGTCCAGGTGAGCATACCGTGAATCGAATCAGTGCCCAAGTCCTCTCCAAGGACCAAGGCCTAGATGATGTGCTCCTAGTTATTCTTCAAGACCCTTCCACTTCTCTCCACCCTCTCTTGTCCTCGTCTAGTCCCACGGCTTCCTTGCCTTAATCCCTCTGAGCTGTGGTCCTTCTGTGTGGCTCGCTCCTCCTCTACATACCGTCCTGCCTGGAATTTTCCACAGTCTTTGCTCAAATGGTCACTTGCCTAGTGAGGTCTTCCCTGCACCCGCTCCCTAAACTGCAATCACACCTACCCCAGTCCTGCTCCGGCATTCGTGTGTCTCCCTTCCTGACCTCAAGTTTCAGGAAAGCAAGACTCTTTGTGTTATTCACTGAAGTATCTTAAGCTCTTACAACAATGCCTGGAACACAGTCAACAATCAATGAATATTTGCTGAATAAATGTTTATTGTATGCGTATATGTATATACATTTATATGTGCATATAAATGTATATTTACTGTTTTAAATATATATTTAAAACACAAAACCAATTACATAGTTGAATAGGCTCATTATCTACCTTAACACATGTCCTTTCTTTCCCTTAATGAAAGCTATATAGCTTTTCAATGTTTCTTCTGAAAGGCCAATATACAACCTAATTGAATTCACAGTTCAGTTCTTAATGCATCATTTAAATTTTCCTTTTAAATTGAATTATTTGCCTTTATAAAGACTACTTTCTTTGGCTCAAACTTTTCACAAACTTACAATCCTGCCTCATAAGTCACAGTTTTTAGGTCGTGTTTAAAATCACGGTTGATTTTAAATCAGCCTTCTCCACTTTTGATGACTTCAATAAAAATCAGTTTGTAAGCTCTTAAATTCCTCCGTGTGTTCACTCTGCATGTTGGGCAGTGGAGACAAATGGGCCAGAAGCGGGACTGTGGCTCCCGAACCTCGGGTTTTGAGGCTCCCTGTTGCTGTACAATTGACTATAAAGGAGTTCATATTCCCCATAAAAATATTTTCACTTTATTTATGTACCCACTTTTTTTTTTTACTACAAATTTTTTTAAACCACTAACAAGCACAATATGAAAATATTTATACTTCTTTTCCCATCACCTTGCTGGCACATGTCCCCTGGGACGGGGCATGGAAAAGAGATGTCAATGGAAGTCCTGCGTGCACTTTATTATTCTCTTTTCTGCACCGTCAGAGAACAGGGAGCTCTGGACTCTACTGAAACACGGCCATTGAATGTTCCTCTCGAGCTTGTATGGCGGGTAGAACATAGGATTTAGGAAACAAGATCATCATATTGTTTTTGGTTTTCCCTTTTCTTTATGTCTTGCTGTGCCTTTTCTAATTTTATTTCTTCCTTTTTACTTTTTTGCTGGTTTTTTTTTTTTTTTGCAGTTATTTAATGAAGTTATCTCAGATAGCATCCTCATTTATTTACTTTTATATCTGTTTGTATTTGTAGTAGTATCATCAGATAATCCTGTTATACAGTCCCTTTTTCCTCGTTCAGGGATATCACATCCCCATGGAGTTGTCTCAGGTATAAATGTGTCTTCTGGCTTCATGTCTATTGGATAACAGGTCAGTTGGCACGGACTAACTTCATGTTAGTTATAATGATTGTATACGAATGTCATGTATAATTGATTGATACCCTTAAATCATTGTTTATGATTTATAATAAAAGTTTTTCATGTACTCTGTTAAGGGAGTTTATCAAAAAGCATCTTGATTATTTTGAAAATGTTTTCCATATCTTAAAAGTACTGTGCTGAGAAACAGGATATCTGGGGCTTATATATAATAAAACAATGGTTCATTTGGGTGAGATATGGCCAAACACAGGCTCAACCAAATATTAGTGGTATCATTTTTTTTTTTTTGACATTTACTGAGTATCTTCTGCCCATATTAGGCAAAGGCTTGGCACTGACTTTTTATTTGAACAACATTTATAAAGTCCTATGCATTAAATTTAATCTCTACAACTTTCTGAGGTTAGATACCTTTTAAAAAATAACTCTCTAAAGTAACTGTATGCAAAGTTACCCATTTTATAAAGTGGAAGAGCTAGCTGTATTACTCTACTTTAATACATTCATGTTTGTGGATTTATTAATGAACTATATTTTATCCAGCTGATAAAAACATGTTCCTGGAGGCAAGACTGGTACATTTTTAGAGGGATGGAGGATAGATTATTGAAAACACCCCAAGCCCAATAGATTGCTACAGCGCAAGACTGTGAGTAAGCTGGGAAGGCCAGGGGACCTGAGGACCAGGTAGAGTCTGAAGCATAAGGGAAGATAAAAGGCTAAAAATAAGCAAATAAAGAGTGCAGTTGTAATATTCCAAAACCTTTATAGTGGAAAGTATTCTATTGTTATCATAGAAGGTATGTATGGTGGGATATTTGGTAGACAATATGTTAAGGTAATGATTGTTTCACTGTCTCTGAGATTGACTTTGAAAGTACATAGACACTGAGGTCCTTTTCTCCCCTCATCTTGGCTTGACTGTCACCCAGTACCTGCAGAGAAGAATGCAAGAAGACCAAGCCTTGATCCATGTGTCAGAGAGGAAGGATGGGGGAGAAACTGGTTAGGGATTTTTATGCTACCAGATTCCTTGGCTTGGGAAGGAATCTGGAGAGGTACCAGGTAGATGGGATCCAGACTGGACCTCAGCAGGCAAAGGGAACTTCTTGTCACCAGCACCCAGAAGGACATTTTTAAATGTCCTTAGCATTTAGAGTTCATGCTGAAAGTATTTACAGGTGAAATGACATGATGTCTGGGATTTTATTTTTTTAGTACTCTTGAAAAAAATGTTGAGGGAGGTGTCTAAAGAAAAAAGTGTTGCAAAACGTTAATCATCTAAGCTCCCTTCGTGTACAGTGGACATCACCTGTCTCTCTGGTGGCTCGTAAGAGTGACATCCGTCCTTCTATTTATCAATTCCCTTTGAATTTTCAATAGATGGTTTAGCTCATATGCTACAAGGAAAAAGTGACCCCTCACAGACACAGAGACTTTCTGTTTTCCTGAAAAACCCATACCTTCTGACAGTTTATGTATAAGCCAGAGGCTATCAAAGGCACCAGGTGACCTGAAGGCTAAACATTATCTTACATCTTCGAAGAGAGTTAGATAGCCCAGCGGATACATATAGTGAAAGGTACATTCATTTCTATTTATTCTTGAATTGCTTTGGTGCTTCACAACAAAGCAGGATTTTTGTTTCTGCTATTTGGATAAACTCAAGCTGGATAATTCTAGTATAATTCCTGAATATAAGTTATGAAAGTTCTAAATGGAGTCTATGAGTTTATAGAAAGTAGTATTAAATGGGCTGTAGTATATTCCCTGCTCTACATGTGTTTGTGTATAGATATAGATAGATGTAGAGATATGGATATATTTATTGGGAGGTAATCCCAGAAAGGAAAAAAAAAAAGAAGACAGATATGGATAGATTTAGTTTGCCTCAGGTGTATACTAATAAACTCCAGAATACTACAGTAAAACATTTGTTCACTTCTAGGATTTAAGGCATAAAGCAGCCAAATAAACATATATCCTAAAACAAGTGTCAAAATGACGAGGATGTCACTATTGCAGTACGTGCAGACGCCGGACATCACTGGTGCTAACAAGCTTGTGACTATTTCACTAACAGATGGTGTCTTTCAGAAGCTGGTTTGATACTCAGAGTTGGCCCTTCCTTGGATTACACCTTTGCCACCTGTCACCTAGGAGAACCCCTGAGCATCCAACAACTGCTGTTTTAGTAGAAAATGTAACGAACAATTCCTCCTACAGTCTTTGTGAATCTGAAGTGAGAGGTTACGTTCTCACATCCTCATTTCTGAGTTTTGCTTAAGGATGTCGCTGCTTCGGACCCCAGGTTTGGGAGAGAGATTTTGAAGTGTGTTATATATTTACGTGCTGCCCCAGAAAGCCTCAGCAAGAGCTCAATACTTTTTACATCAACGTTCTTTTTAAAGGGAACGGTTCAGAACATGTGTTCACTTACCGCCAAGGATGTTAGTGAGAAAACACCGAAAATATGCATACCTTATGTTGTACCATTGCCTAATAAATTAGCACTAAAAAAGCAAAAAACCTCAAGAATAGTTAACAATGACCCCATGTTTTATCACATTGTTACAGTATAAAAATAGCCTGGAAATCTTTCTAGACATTTATCGGTCCATTTCACATGCTTTGCAGTACTGTGGGCATCCAGATGTGGAAAACCTAGTCTGATGTCCAGACTGAGACACTGAGGATCATCACTGCAACCCTGTCTACCAATTAAAAATTTTTCTTCAAGTATACACAAAGATAGAGACAATCCTACAATGTACCCCTATACCCTTCACTGAGTTTCAATAGTGAATAACATTTTGCAACACTTTTTTCTTCAGACACCTCCCTCAACATTTTTTTCAAGAGTACTAAAACAAAAATCCCAGACATCATGTCATTTCACCTGTAAATATTTTCGGCATGCACTCTAAATGCTAAGGACATTTAAAACTTAACCACCATGTCCCCATGCCAATAAAATTAATAGTCACTGAATAGCATCCACATTCATATTTTTCATAGGCACTCAAATTACCCCGATTGTCTTAAAAATGTCTTCCTGGTTTATTCTGATAAGGATTCGAATAAGATCAATATGCTGATACTGTACTTTTTGCGAGTCCCTTAATTCTCTTCCCGCCACTGCTCTGTACCACTGCTTTGGTAGATCGAATGTCCTGCATTCTGGATTTGGCCAACTGCTTCCTCTTGTTGCTGTTTTTGTGTTTCGGATCTTTCCTGTAACTGGTACTTAGATCCAGGGGCTCGATTACATTCAGGTTCGGTTATTCAAAGATGGTGCTGAGCACCTACTGCAACACGTCGTGAGGCACCTACAGGTCCGCCCTGCTCTTGCTACTGAGACCGATCAGTGCGGTCCAACAAGGTCAGCCCAATTCTCCGTTTAGAATGATCCCCATCACACTTTCACGTGTATTTTTTTTTTTTTTACCATTTATTGGCTACAGCTGCACAGATCCATTATTTCACTGGAGTTCACGAAATAATGATTTCCTACTTCTGTTATTTCTGGAAATTTTCATAGAAGGAATTCTACTTTGTGAATTATTTAGTCACCTTGAAATATAGTTCATGTGAGATGTTAAGACTCTTCCCCTTTACTTATTGATACTCAGGATAATGCGTTATTTTGTACCAGCAATTCCAATACCAAAGGTGCCCAAAAGTGGGATATTATTATTTTTTTTTTTGGTATCATAATGAATGCAGAAAGCTTTATGTATGTGATGTGTTTTAATCCATTGCAGTTATTTTTATACTAAAATTGTCCCATCTTAGGCCAATGGAAGCCTCTTCAAGTCCTCTGTCATGTCGCTTTGACATGATCCAATTCCTCTTTGGTAGATTTCTTGGTTCCTGGCACACCAAGACCTCCAAGTCTCATCTCACACGTTTCCTGGACCTAACAACAACCATTTCTCTAAGAGCCCCTAATTCTTGTTAGTGAGAAATCAGACCACTCAATTTGATTTTTCTTAAAAAATAGCACTCTTGAGTCATGGGCACAAACATTTCATGTAGTCTCTTTCATTTGTTTTAGTATTTTCAAAAGTATTTGAAATTGGTCAACATTATAGAATGTTAAAATGGACTTTTCAAGGCTCACCAAGCCAAATTGTTATCTCTACAACTTAAAATCTTTATGCAAACTTGTAGATAGTTTGTGTATTTTCATCTTATATCTTCATAAATCTTATTTAAAAAAAATACTTTAGTTTTCTGAAGCAGAAAACATTTATACCACTGTTCATCCACCAATCTCAAAATGTAAGCAAAATATAGTTTAAGGATGATTTTTTTTTAATTTAAAGTATTATAGGGGTACAAATATTTTTGGTTACATGGATTACTTTTGTATGCTTGAGTCAGGGTTATAAGTGTGCCCATCACCCAGGTAGCATTCATTGTACCTGCTAGCTAGGTTTTCACGCATCCCTTCCTCTCCCCTCCTCCCCTGCTCAATTTCCACTGAGTTTTTCTTCCCTCTGTGCACATGTGTGCTTATACGTTAGTTCCAATTTAATAGCAAGTACATGTCGTGTTTGTTGTTTTATTCTTTAGATACTTCACTTAGGGTAATGATCTCCAGTTCCATACAAATTGTTGCAAGAGGCATTAATCCATCCTTTTTTATGGCTGAGTAGTACCCCATGGTATACATGTCCAGATGACTTTTTTGTTTAGCATTCCCCGGGTACCTGAATTCTCTCTTCCAACACTAAACTTGAAGAAGAAAAAAAGAATCAATCTGATAAGACTTTTGGCATAGTCCTTTGTGTTAACCCTGCATTCGTATGTAATGTTTCTAGAGCTGCTGATGGGTCAGGTGGCAGAGATAATGCCACTGCAAGATATTTTCAAGAGAAAAGGATAATTTTGAGAAGGTAATTTAAATAATAAATTGGCTAATTAATTTTCGACATCATGTTGCCTTGGAGGTCATGAGACTCCATATCAGCAGATAAGGGACCAATGAGTAGAAGGAAATGGTTAGAGAATGGACATTTCATGAGAATGCAAGCCCCAGAGAAACCCCGCACTCATTATTGGCAACTGATGTTGAGTAGGAAAAATCAGCTTCCCTGATAGAAGTTTAAATATTTTCAGTACATTTTACTTATTATGACAAAGAAGTGAATAACTAATTTTAGAAATGTGTTAGTCACAGTTGTAAGAAAAATGGTGAAACTTAATGATTAAATTAGAAACCATATTTAGAAATAACAAATGCTGAATGTCAATCCTACTCTTTGACAGGCATTGTAGAAAACGTCTCATTTATTTATCATAATCTCTTAAACAGGTATTATTATCCAAGTTTTACAGATGAGAAGACGAATGCTCAGGAAGTTACGTGTCTCAATTAATGACACACAGGTGTAATCAGCATTTAGACTCGGACCTGACTGAGTCAAGGTGAGGAACGCTGGCTGCCATAACCAAGGACCTAAAAGTATCAGTGGACTAAATGACAAAGTATTACTTCTTCCTCATTTCACAGTTCGTGTATCACGTGACTCCAATGTGTCATCATTGGTGGGACACAGAAGATGTCTGGCCCAACAGATAGTCAGGAAACTAGGCTCATCTCACCTAATGGCTTCCCTGAGCCCTAAGGTCTTGGAGTTTCACTGGGTGTTCTGCCTTGAGTTATTCGGTGAAGGAGACAGAGAATCTGGGGGACTGTGAGTTTGGGAGTCGGCCTGGAAGCAGCCTACATCACATTCCCTGGCTGGAGCCCTGTTAGGTAGGGGATAGGGACTGTCTTTTATACATCTGGTTTTTGCAGCCCGAATTATTTACCTTGAATATTTCGTTTTCTAATCAATCACTATAAAACCCATATGCAGTGTGTGGCAAGCAGTCAGGCCTTTATTTTTATTTAGGAAGAAAACCGAGGAAAAAAAACACAACTATTTGGTCTGACACATAGAAAACTAAGTGGATACATTTAGCTAATGAGGCTCTGGGGTCACGCAGACCCCCAAGCACCCACCAGCTCCCTGAAGCCCCCACAGTCTGGGCCAGCATTGGGAAATGTTTGTGTGGAAATGAGTGAGACAAAAACTGGGGGCTGAAGCTCCATGGGGAGGACAAAGGCACACGGTGGTTCAAGAAGCAATATGGTGCCTGCCATCCAGCTCGGGTCTGTGGTGACAGGAAGTGCCTCAAGGGGGCTGACAGCTTTGGAGGTTGTGAGGGTAGAAGAGCTCCGGCAGCTCAGGAGCCTCCTGACTGCCAGACGTGTGAGGGAGGGGGAAAAAAAAACCACCTACCCTTTTTCCTGGACCCCAAGCCTCTCGGGGCTTCACCTCTGCCAACATCTTGCTCCTTCTTGTTCTGCTCTGCAGCTTCTTCTTGTGGGATCTCTGGTAGTTTCTGGCACTTTTCCCTTGGAATTATACCCAATCTATGTTTGTTTTTTCTTTTTCATCTAAAACTTTTCACTCTTTCTGAAACATCTGGCAGCTGGGGTCTCTGGTCAGTCATCTTGCCCCTCATCTCGGGTGATATTGTTAATTGTATACATTTTCTTATTCTTAATGTTTTTTTAAAATTATTTGTGAATATGACTTTCATATGCTAGAGTTTCTATAATGGAACATTCAGTGCTCAGATCTGAGATGTAAGTTTGAAGTCAGTTTTTAACTAAAATTTAGATGAATCAAATCCATTTTTGTGAAATGGAATTGAGATCCAGGTTTGTTGCTTGCGATCAGAAATGCAGTGTATGGCGCACAGCTCCGACTTCTCTGTTGCTATACATGTGCTCTTGCCTCGCTTGGAAGAGGCCCCATGGGGTGCAGAAAGGAGAATGACACAGAGGAAGGACTATTTGATCTGCTACCTGGACTTCTTTGTGGTTCTGTGCCACCAGTAACACCTGAAAGATAAGGCTTTCGTGCCAAAGGAGGAGCTTCTCAGCTCAATTGTCTTCAGAAAATCCCTTGGGCCTGGTATGCAAAGAGCTCTGCCCTATCCAGATGTCTTTCAAAATAGTGCAATCCCTTAGTCAAAAGCACTGGAAACTTCATTATGATTAGAATCTTCCTTAATTCCCAAGTTCTGTTCCTGGCCCAAGGTGTATACTTCTTCACGTAACTCACACAACTACACCTTTTTGTTTTTTTTATTGTTGCCTTTCGTATTTTGATAACTTGAACCCCAGGAGGTACATTCCAAGAGTTAATGTTACTTAGGTCCTTAGGAGTTTGGGGAATATTATTTTGGAATAAAGATGCCAAAGAATCTCATGAGCACACTCAGCATTGGCAGATACAGATGGGTGAAAATTAATTTGGAAAGAGGAAGAGGCAGTGGTCTACGTCCTCTCTACAATTAATTTCTGCTCCAAGGTGCTGGCTGGGCCATCCAAGGCTTCCTGGAATTGGCCTAGCTGCATGTGGCACTCTCTTGTTTGCTCCCTTTCTCTCATCGCCCTTGGAAAATGACTCATATAGGTCATTCGTTTTTAGATTTTTATGTGCAAAACTGTTCATTATCAAATAAGTCTTTCCAGGAGACCTCAAGAGACTATCAAATTAGAGAAAGTTTGTTGTTGTTTTTCTTTTATGAAATAATAGCAAACCCTTATATAACACTTATTCTGTGTGACACAGTCTTAAGTACTTTACATAGATCAACTCACAACAGCCCTGTGACAATGATATTGTTATCAGTCCCACTTTATAGATAAGAAAATTGAGATACCTCCAGGTTAAGTAATTGCCTAGCCTCACACAAACACTTAGGGGCAAGGCTGTGATTTGAACCCAAGCAATGTGGATCGCAGGAGTCTCAAAGTCACCAAAAGCTAGTTTGGTATCTAATTAGCTTCTGTGAGCTGGAGCCTGGAGAGGTCAGAAGGACCCGGGTCTTTGTCTCCCACTGCTCTGTGGTATAATTTCGGAACTGTGTTAACAGCAGAAAGCCATCTGCAGTTACCATGATGAGGTGAATTCTTTCTGAAGTAAACACAGCAACACATATGTTGATTCTGTAGGTTGTCCTTGAAGGTAAATAAAGTGGGAAATCATCTTACAGCACCATTATAGCAACTATAATGGGCACCAGTTAAAGTTTCTGAGATATAATTTGAAAGAACACCAAAATAAGGATTTAGAGGTGTGAATCAATGGAATGAGATTCATATTAGAAAGCATGACTAGAATCTGGACTAATCACAATATGGGAAGAGATATTCTAGACCCAAACCATGATCTGAGACTACCATGACCTACACAAAAAGTTTGATCTACCATTACATATCTGCACCAGCACCCAGCCCTCTACGAATTACTTTCTACAAAACTGGAAGTCACCGAAGTCAAAATAGAAAGTCCAGTGGATCTAAAACAATGGTGCTGCAAGATAATGATCCCCCATTAGCCTGTGCATACGTATCCTGCTGCTGTTCTCTTGGGATTAAGGTAGTATTGCTCCCAAATGCCATACAAGTCTGTGGCATCAAAAAATACCTGCTGCTCACTAGGCAGAGACCACCAATCTCTGGATAGGCCAGGAACCCAGGTCTCTAAAGATCGCAGCCCAGCCTCACAACATCCCCTTGGGTCTGTTTCTTATTACCAAATAATTTCCAGAAGGAGACCAGGCTTGGGCCTGATTGTTCAGTAGCAGTAAAGAGGAAAAGGAGAGTTGGAGAAAGAGGAGTGAGCCTCCCTGCGCAGTAGCTCCTCAGTGACCCATGGTGAGAACAACACTGGTGTCGGGAATGGAGGGGACTCTGCCTCAGTCCTAATCACAAGAGAAATTGTAGTGCCTGCTCCTTAGGAGACAGAGGTGTACGGAGAGGAGATGGGGAAAAAAAAGGATCTGCCAACAGGAGGGCCCGCAAGTTCTCAGAACCCCATTCAACAGAACCTTCGACAGGTACAGTCCCCAAAGAGGAGAGGTGAAAACCACATTCATGCACCTGAGGTGAAGGACCACCGTTAAAAACAAATACGAACCTCCAAATGTGTAAATCCAATATAAGCCAAACCATATGGTATGAAATGAGAACATTTTCTCCCCATACCTTTGGTAAAATTGTTTCTTACTAGATTTTATATACAGGAAAGTATTAACACACCTTTTGCCATGTAGTTTCTCCCCTGATATATGGCATCGATAATATAAGTAGTTCAGTGGTACTTCCACTGTTTGTGTAGCTACGTGTATAAAAAGAATGTTGTGCATAGAGTAGAAGTGCTAAAGTCCTGGGCTGACACCTCATACATTAGTGGCCTTCCGTGGTGAACAAAGTCATTTTTCAGTCCGATCATAAAGTAGACGAAAGCACAAGTGTTTCAGTGTTTGCTCCCAATGAGGCAGTGGTCCGGGGACTGCCGTTCATCTGACATCATTTCTGACACAGCCGGCGCGGGTTTGGTATCTGGTGAGGGCTCCCGCCACCGTGGTGCCAGACTTACTACGTTAAGTGAGGTGGCTGAGGGAAATTGATGTGTCAGAGTTACCAGAAGGTGAGAGCGTCTGCTTCGCGTTTCCTTTGGAGAGCTTCAGCTGGTGTTGCCTTCGATTCTTTCCAAGAGAATCTTTTGAAGCTATTTATAGAGCTTGGTAATAGATAAAGATGAGCTCCCAACAGGAAACTCAGCCAGCATCAAAAGTGAAGGTGCCCTGAAGTACACAGATGTGCAAAGACATGCACACAACGTGGTCAAACAGCTGATGTGTGTGAAGGATGCACTGGGCTTTCCTGGGAAGCCAACGCAGCCATATCTTCAAAGGCTGCATTTTCAACTTGGCCTTGACATTGACCCTCTGCCTTGTTCTGGAGAAACATACAAACTCTCTCGGTGTCAATTTATTTCCTTTAAAAAATAAAGGAAATGCTATGTACTTCACTGATACAGCAGAGAATTGGGTAGAAAATATCTATAATGTGCTTCGAGACTTTGATGAAAGGATGACTCTCTCTATATATATGCAAAGGTATTATTTCTGTAATGTGTTCTTCTCTCCCTTCTCCTACCCCTGGCCTAGCTGCATCCATAAAACTGATCCCAATCCCCAGCCTTCTTCATTTCCACTTTCTGCAAAAACTACAAAACTGTAGATAGAAGTTTCTATGGTTCACATCCTTTTCTTTTCTTTTTTTTTTTTTTTTTTTTTTTTTTGAGACAGGTTCTGGCTCTGTCGCCCAGGTTGGAGTGAAGTGGCATCATCATAGCTCACTGTATCCCTGAACTCCTGGGCTGTACTCCTGGCCCCAGCCTCCTGAGTAACTAGGACTCCAGGCACACGCCACCACACCCAGCTAATTTTTCTTATTTTTTGTAGAGATGAGGTCTTGCTGTGTTCCCCAGGCTGGACTCCACCTCCTGGCCTCAAGCGATCCCCGTCTTCACTCCCCAAAGTGCTGGGATTACAGGCATGAGCCCCACACTCAGCCTTGCACATTTTCCTCATTCAATTGAAGCAATGTACACAGAAGAACTCCATAGATCTTAAAGTCAAATAGAAATATCAGCTACTACATTTTTGTTTGAGAAAATATAGCATAAAATGCATGCTGTGCATCAGACAGATCTGGTCTTGAATCCTGGCAGGAGCCAGTTACTCATATGTACAGCTCATGCAGGCACGCATGCATTCACATATGCACACATTCACGTGTGTGTGAATGCAGTCACAAGGCACTCACGTACATAGACACACTCATGCATGCACACGCATGCACATGTACAAACTCGTGGGCACTCACTATGCACCTGAAGCTCATGCACACCAACCTTACTCTTTGCAGAAGTTCTGGGGCTCAAGAAGCGGTTACATATGCCTGTTCCTTGTTAGTGCTCAGCTTCCCTCATGCCGAAAACCCTATGTAGCTGTGTTATTATTCTTTTACAATCAAGTGCTTATGCTTTGACTTCATAAGAACTATTTTAAAATGTTTATTTCCTGTCAGATTCTTTTTCTACCATTATGATGTACTTTGGGCAGATAAGTAATGCCTTGGTTTTGGACTGACTGTTGGGCTGAACGATTAGCCTCATGGAGGCATTAAAGGAAGAGTGAAACGTGTATTAAGCAGTGTAACTAAGCAAGATTTAAAGAAATACTAACTCCCAAATTAACATTCTTGGCTATTAATCTGAATTATTCTTCATTGTGGCCTATTTTAACCTTGACTTCCAGCAGGCTTGAAGACAGATATTCCATCAGCTCACAGTCAAACTTCTTATTTGTGAAACAAGCCCTTTTGACCTACGTTACTTTGGGTCTACATGGTAGTTTAGTATGTAAGTCCTTGGAGCTTTTAATCTTAAACAGAAAATTATTTCTGTATCTTTCCTCTTCTAAAACCTTCTACTGAAGATTTCAGAACAAACCTTCAGAGTTTGTGTCCCGTCACTGTGACTTATGGAGACTCGGGAGCCTACGCCTGCGTCACCCACCTTGCTTGCCCGCGGCTATAAGTTTCCACCATATTATCAACTCATCACCCGCTCCCATTTTTATTAAGGGATATGAGCTGCTTGAGCTGTTAGATAAGTATAATAATGCTTATATTTACTCAACTAACCATTTCCTTTGAGATACTCCTCCTACCACCACCAACAAAAACATTTGATATAAATTTCTTCAGGAAAAGGCTTAGAGTTATGCTAAGTTATAATTTAAACATTTATATTCAAACAAGATTTAATAAAGTATATAAGTGGAAATAAGTTACAAGAAGGGAAATAATTTTTAAATAACTTACTATGTGTCAGGTACCATTCTTTATCTGATTTATTTTACTTACTCTCTATAACAAGCCTGCCAGTGAGTTATTAAATTGTTAAGGATAAGGAAACCAAGGAATTGTTTAAGGTCTTTCATTATAAATGCAAAAGATGAGATTTTTATGCTGGATATAAGTAACTAAATATTCTGCTTTTCTAATATAGAAATGCTTTGTGACTATTTCAAGCATTCTACTTATTTTTAGCATATTTATTTTTTCAATCAAGATTTATCCAGGGCTTATTACATATAATGCATTGGGATAGGAACTAAAAAAGTAAAAAAAAAAAAAATTTATGATTCCCATCTTCAAATCTTTTATAATTTAATTGGAGAGTGAAGACGTACAACCCACACCCTTCACAATCATGTCCCTCTGTAGACCAGAATGCGATTCGAGGCCACGAGAGTGCAGCCAACAGGAGTGAAGGAAACTAGGTAAGTGTGCATCGACGGCAGCGGCAGCCAGACCAAGCCCTCACGCGTGGGCAGGAATGTGCAGCAAGAAGGCAGAAGCTGTCACCGCCTTGGGGGTGGAGTTCAGCACGGCGGGTTCAGGTGACGCTAACAAAGCTCCCAGCACTAGAAATGTGCTCAAATCAGAGAGCAGTGAGAGGGTAGAGGATGGCTAGATGGACCAGGATCGAAATGCTAGCCGAGAGTCTGACTTAGTGACGTAAGCAGAGGATGGCAAAATTGTATCACTATTAAAGTATCAAACGATGGCAGTGTTTAAAAATATTTGTGGGGCCAAAAGGGACTGCAATTGGTGCTGCAGTCTGGAGGATAATTAGGGCAATGTAGGCTTGAGGTGGTGAAGTCTGGTCCAAGAAGATGATAGTACACATATAAAAGGGAAAAATAGAATCTGGGAACTCATTAGATGTGTAAGATCTACTCGAAGATTCAGTGACAATTGTTTAATTTGAAAGATGGTTTTGTGATTTATTTGATTATACAGGGAAGCTGTCTTATCTGAACAATTGGTACTTGTGTTTGGTTGTAAAAGTGAGCCAGTTAAACAGGGGAACTATTAGGAAAATAACATATACATGTAGTTTAAACATTTTTAGTTATATTGCAAATAATACATGCTCATGCATTTACCAATATTTAATGCAATTCCAAGCCTTTTCTTTAATGGATATGTTTATTGGAGTTCTTAATCGTGTTTCTTCTATAAATCACATACTGAGGGCATTATTTACAATATCAGTGTTTTTAAGTGAATTAAAAACTTAAAAACAATTATAAAACAGTATGATCAAAAAAATTAATCTAGATTGATTTTTTTTCTCTAACCTTTCAAAGTTGTACCACCTATATACCATTCAAAAGCAATCAATTCAGCAACTTGCTTTGTTAAAATCTTTCCAAAGCATTCCCTTTAGTTTTCTTAGAAAAATGTTTTTGTTTTTGCACTGATTTTATTGGTTTGTATAATATCTAATTAAATAAAATACACATAATAAGTACACGTGGCATAAATGGGTTTAGAAAAAACATAGCTGACTCTTGGTTTGAAGATGATTCAAATGGTGGCCACAAGAGTTCATGGGACCCTAAAGCAAAAGCTCCCAGGTGGGGTGGGAGCTCTCGGTGGGCTCCAGGCAGCAGTCACTGTGTTGTATTCACAGAATGGAAGCATTAGTTATCCAGCAAGTCAGCAAAATAGAGATTGGGGAACAATTTATATTGTTCTATGAAAACACATTCCTCTAAAAGCTACATGGTAACTGATATTCATAACAGTTACTGTTGCATTAAAATGGAACTTGATGTGAAGTGCTCCTCATTTTATAGTAGGAAGATAGCTTGACTTTAAGTATACAAACCCTTCATATTTTCTTTTGGGGAACTGTCAGTCCAAAATGCAATAAAAAGCAGGTCTAACAATTTTTAAATTTGTAGCAGAATCCAGGCAGAAGCACATAAGGAATAGAGTTCGATATAAGGCAAAAAGTTTAAGTCTATTTAAGCCACAATTTTATTCATTTCTTATATTCTTTAAAGGTTGTTCCAAATGGTCATCTACTCATTTTTTAAAAACTGTACATAAAATTATAAAGTAATTATTTTCAAAAACCACCTTAGAATTTTTTTTTTTTACAACCTTCAAAAATAAAATCAGTGGATAATTCTAATTTCCAAAATAGGTGACTTGATACAAAAAGTTATCATGTCCTGTATTTCCTCGAAGTTACCCTGAAGGACCACAAAAGCAAAGACTATGATAAGGCACAATTCCCCAAAGTTTATTCTTTGCATGATGCTCCTATACCTGTTATTCCACCTCACTCTCTTTTAAATCTAAGTCTTTCATGGGGCTATCTGAAGGCAGAACCTTGGTCACATCCTGGCTTGCTAGCTTTGTGGAAGGTTGGTTACATTAATTTCTTACTCTACCTTGGCATTCCAGGCCTCATAAATTACAAAGTCCCAAAGCATAGGGTATTAAAATTATAGATTATGATAACTGTATACAATGGCCACTAATTAAATCATGCTATCACATGTCAAAATAAATCTTTTTTTCTTTTTGTAAGATGGGGTCTCTCTCTGCTGCCCATGCTGGGGTGCAGTGCCCATCCACAGACACTGTCATAGCACTCTGCAGCCTGGTACTCCTGAGCTCAAGTGATTCTCTCACCTCAGTGTCCCAAGTAGCTGGGACTACAGGCATTCACCCCTGTACCCAGCTCTAAAATGAATCATTTTTAAAGGTAAAGGATATAAGTGTGAGTATCTCAGGTCCTTATTTTAAAATGTAATCAAATTTAACAAAGATTAGATTATCCAAAATTAAACAGAAGAAAACTCAAATGCATTTAATCATTGAAGATTATTTCTATATGTGATAACCATGCCACATTTGGTCTTTTGAGTAAGTCTCAAAAATCCATTTTAGTGGATATATTTCATTTAGTGAGCATTTGGATGACCATTAATAGCTTTTAGGTTTCTCAGAGATTTTTAATTATGACAGGATGGGTAGGCATGCAATGTAACACCAAAAAACAGCAATAAGTTACTTCCATGACACTGTACTTAAGAAGCAAGGGAGTTTGTTGCTGAGTACTTTAGCCGATAAAACACTCATTTTTCACCTCTCAGATCTCAGTTCCAGTTGTCTGTGATTCCTTAAGTGAAATTAATTTTGCTATGTCAGCTATGCTACCATTAGTTGATAATCCAGGAGGCAACAGATGCCATGCATATTTCATCCTTCACGTGCTTTGCCGTGTTTCTGAATGTGGGATGCATTCAAACAGGGGTGCCTAGAGACCGCTAACTTCAGATTTGGCTCAGAAATTGTAAAGGTTTTTTAAATTGTTAGCAGTTTTGAGCAGAACCAGTGGGACGCTTGGGGTAATTATTACAGTTTCTGTAGGGTAAAAATATTGGCAGATTTAACTAAAGATGTCCTGTACTCACTGGATTCAGAATTCTCTTGTGTTTCTTACATTAACTTTGTGGGGTTACAAAGTACTTCGAGAGTTCTAGTGTTCTGTGCTTGTCTCCCATTCAGGCCTCTGAAGTCCTGCAAGGTTAAGGACGAAATCCCCAGTGTCTAGTACAGTGATGTGCACAGAGCTTGTGCTTAAAACATGGGAGAAGAGACAGGGTTTCATTTGCATGATTAGCAAATGAGCCCACTGGGAACATTATCAAAGAGGATTTGGGAAGGAAGGATCAGAACCCAGAATATGGGAATTAGATGGAAAAGATGATGGAAGTAGAAGGAGCTTTCCAGGTGTACATACCTCAGAGAGGCAGGAAACTCAGGTAGAAATAAGAAATAATGAGATGTCTGAGCTTTCTTTCCTCAGCTGCTGATGGAGTTGAAGGCAGAGAGTGTACTATACTTTTAGGTTCTATCCAAATGTCCTCCAAGTCTGCCTTGGAAAAGCTTATGATAAGTGCCTTGAGTGAGGGGCATTGGCCAACTAAAAGCATGAGGTCAGCCTTCCAGGAGTCTTGAAGAACCAGGAGGGAAAACTCAACTGTGGAGCACTTTGGGACTTTAATGACAAGCTGTCGTGCAGAAGGAAGCCTGGTGATCCACCCTGGCTGCACGGCCCAGCTGCAGGGCTGGCGTTGAGGGCGGGACATGGCCTTCCCAGTCATCATTTCCACACCTGGGCTGGATATGAGATAACGTCACTTACCAAGGGGGTCGAGAGGGGTTGATTAGTAACATTAGCTGCCTGTCAGGGCTGACAAGTGGTTGAGCGAAGAGAAGTCCTGTGGGCAGGAGCATGAAGTCAATTGTCTCCTAGGAGAACGCACGAGCCACCTGGAGCCATCTGAGAATGGTGGTGTCCTTTAGAGGAAAAGCCCGTGTGTTTCTGGGCTTAGACTCAAAGTAGTGGATGTACTCACACAATTTTACACAGATTTAAGCCACACTACAACTTAGAGAAAAAAACAGTTAATCTATTCTGTCTGTAACTGGTCTCTCAGGAGTCTTTAACAGGAATCGAGGCACAGAGCAAAGGTAGTTTTTCCTGTTTCACATTCAAACTTCTAGAGAAAGATTGCCTTTTAGGCTGCGCTGTGCCACTCTGAAACATGACCACATCAAAATAAGTTTGGTGGCTCCTTGTAATCAGGTGGAGGAAAGCCTTGACGCTCAGCTTTCTTGGGCTGCACGAGGTTCCACCTTAGAAACGGCCCAGGTAGCACTCTGAAGTCCCCATGGCCCCGGGCGGGGCTGGGAAAGAGGACAAGTTGCCAACTAATGGACCTGTCGTTGGACCTGCTTTGGGTAAAGGCCAGGTGATTCCACAGAAGTCGGGAGAGAAACACCTGGCAGGGAGCCAGACGGAGAACGTGGACTATATCTGCCTTTTTCATGGGCTGCCCTGGATTTTCTGGGTGTCTCCCATCTTTTTGCCCCTTTGTTTTTTGATGACAGAAGGGACTAGCTGCTGTCACCTTGCACCATAGCTGCTGCACCTTACATGTCATTAGAAAGGAGATAGACTTGCCTTTCAATGTGCTCCAGCAACATGTAAACAATCTAATTATAATACCCTATAACATGATGAATATTATTTCTGAATGGCCCCCAAAACATGATACCTCTTTAATAACTGAAATTTTGATGTAAGAAAATTGTGCATTGGAGCCATAACACGATCTTTTCTCTTTTTCTTCTCTGCATATAAAAGACATCTCAGTCTACCTGCACTAGGAGCATTTGCTTTATGAAGGTTGCTCTTTAAATAGGATTCAGGTAGTGAAGAGCTATGTTAAGAATATAATGTGAGCTCTTTCATCTAAACCAAGTTTCATAAAAATTGTGGGTGATAGGCTTTTCTAAAATGTTAAATTTTACTTTTTTCATCTTATCTGATTAAAAGAGGAGGTATCATTGGGGATAATATAATGATACAACAGTGTTTTAGAGTTTAAAAATATGATTATTAGTAATTCTCATCACTTTTTCTTTTAAAATAAATACAGTCTTATGGCCTAGGGACACAGTTAGCATCCGGTTATCAGCAGAGCCGGGATACGGTGAAGTGAGTGAGGCGCCCTGGTCCTAACCCTGCTTACCAGGAAGGTAGACGAGTTAGCAACGGCCTCGTCGTTCCTGAACTTTTCAGGCAATTATTGTCAAATCTAGTTAACTGAAGACAAAAGAGACAGATTTTAGAGAGAAGAATGATGTGACCCAAATAGAGAACATCATGTTCTGAGTTGACTGTCAGAGGAAACTCCTTGGAAATCAGAGAGAAGAAATGAAAAAGGGATGTTTAATATTGAAAGGTTTTCTCTGCCATGTTCGAGACTGTGAACATTTTCCTATGGAGAGAGGAGACTAGGAACGCCACCGTGCTAACGAGAGCAATGCCTCGAAATCACAGCATCCGTATTTTGAACTTTTGAGCACGTTGTTCACAAAAGCAGTTAATAACCCGGTAACTGTGACAGATGGTGGACTCTGAAAACAGAAGAGCCCCATAGTAAATTCTTGAGCGTTTCCCTATGTATTGTTTACATTATGTTTTCCTATTTATCCAGTCCCCTGTTGATTTGAATTAGGTGGTAAAAGGATGTTTGATTATGTTAGATTTCTGCCCTAAGGTTAATGAGTAATGTTTGTGATCTAAAACAGGGATATTACATTGATAGTGTCAGGAATGCCCCCCACGGTGCCAAAAAGGTGTCAAAATGCCAATAACCAAGTGTGTGGTGAAGGTCACAGAGACTATATCTGGCCACTTGGTGGGCAGATCATAAACTCTTAATCAGTGGTACTTGGGCTGGGAAAGCCTCATAATTTATCCACACATGTCTTTTCTTCTGTACCACCACACCCCATCAATTCACAGCCTAGGGCTTTAAACATTTTCATGAGCAAATCTCAAGGTATTTCTTTCCAACTCCCCTGTAAATAGGTGGCAAAGAGAGGCATCTCCTCTGCTTTCAAAAGTCTAATTATCTTAGACCTCCAATGTGGCTCATTCATTTCTTCTTTTTAGAAATAAAAGACACATATGAATCGAGCATCTTTAAAATGATGTGCCCTTCAACTTCTCTGAATTCATGAGGTTATATTTAAATCTCACAACCGTGGCAGGAAGGGGCCCTGCATCGTCATGGACTTCAGAACCAGTTCATGGAATTCCTAATCCATTTAATCTGTTGACAGATACAGAGACAGCCCCAATTCCCCACTTGTCTGGTTTTAAAGTGGATTTAAACATTTTGCATCTGTTTTATCCAATTTAATTTTCCATGATCATTTGCAAGGATATTTCTTTCTTTCCCTCATTTGACATTTATGGAGTGCCTACACTGTGCCAGGCAGAATTCAGAGATTTGGCTTATTAATGGAGAGAACAGACATGTTTGTGAACTTCATTTTTATATAATTCTCTATTGTATTTTGGCTAGTTTTATATGTGGACTGTTTTCTATGTCACTGGTATTCAGTGAGATCAGGAGCGTGTACAGTTAGACACTAGTCTTCGTATAAGAGGTGACCCTGACAATTTGTTGCATTGTTTTTGTGCAGTAATCAGGTATGTTGTTTCTCTATGCATCCAAAGTCGAAGAAACAGTTCTTTTTTTCCTTTTCAAGTTTGTTTAGTTCTACTCTGTCACCTACCAATCATATAATTAATCTGCCTACCGAGTCTTAAATAACTGATTCAAATCCTCTGAAACGCACATCTAGGACAACGTTAGGGGGGAAAAAAAGATCAAAAAAAGGTAAATTCCTGTAACCTCAGAAAAAGTGCTTCGCTTCTGTCTCTGACTTCCTTTTTCACTTTCATCCACTCGATCATGAGCTTGACTTTTAATTCACTGAGGAGAAAAATAAGAGGTGGAAAAAGCCTGTGTGTGTTGTGGCACGTGGCACTTACATTTTTAGATGGAGACTTTTCCAGTTGCCCTGTTGAACTCCTGCTGCAACTGGCTCCTACTGGCAGCAGAACACAGCTGTGGAATGTGTTAGGTTTCCACGCTGGATGCTTTGCAGTCCTGTCGATATTCCCCACTGTCGGAATTATGCTCATATCGTAGGACATCAGAGCAGGGTCAGAGGTTAGAAGGCATTTCTACTCAGTCTTCTTCCAGCCATGGCCGAAGAAGTTTTCTTATTTTTAGACTCACAACTTTCGACAAATAACAGTCTTCCTGTAGAAATAGGATGTTATATCTTAAGTGTAAATGATCCCACACGCTGTCCAAAAGAATTTGAATCCTACTCCTGCCCTCCCTTTGAGAGCCTTTCTCTGCCGTGGGTTATGCTCAGTGCCCGGGGAATTGTTAATCTTTTCACGTAAATGTGTGGGAAATGGAAGCACTATAAAAGCAACCCGATTGTGAGAAATGCAGTTTGACTTTTTAAAAGGAAATTTAAATAGTGGCATTTCTAAATAATAATTCTTCATCTTTGTACAGAAAGATTTAATTTTTCTTCAAAAAAGAACATGCACAAGCATTATTAATTAGAAAAATATACTCTGATGAGTGATTTGTGACAGCATTACCATCTCATTGTATAGTTTTGGTAAAAAGATGATAGAACGAAAACTTAATTTCAAGCAAGGTAATGTGTGTGCAACTTAGCATCTGATAACATTAGATACTGAAACTACATAATCAGAGAGGTGTATTTAATGATTGAATATTTTATTTGGGGGTTTCTGGAGCTTATCAAAGAAATTTAGCAGCTTTCATGGCTTTTTCACATACAGATAAATCTGTAATAAAACATGTATAAAACATTCTCTCAGATGATGCAGGTGGTCAAAGAAGTAACTGCTACAATTTGTCTTCATTTTTATTTCTGCTTTTTACTCTTCCGATTTCATCTTGGCTATAGTTTCGAATTAACTATCTCCGTGAAAAAATCTAATGTCAGTTAAGATTTGTGTACTCACAACAGATACATTGTGATACAGAAACATTTAAAAATGGGTTACATCATTTAAAAAATTGTGGCACATCATTTATTTCCCCATTATAGTTTCTGCAACTCAGAGAAAGGATGACTCAAAGTTGTGGTTTTGTTAACCAAAACA